>JAAGNO010018648.1:58232-77303 GCA_033439905.1 Ceryle rudis
TATAGATGCCCAGTTCATACTGATGTAAAGGAAAATCATGCTTGCAGGCCTACCTGCATTAAGATGAGAATTTTTCGTGCAGCAACTGGCCTCCGTGATAGGCAGAAGAGGTCAGGCAGTGCTTGTCTTAGTAATGCTTAACACTTCTCCGGTGATTTACATTTCCGAAGAGCTGTACAAATGTTAACTCCACATAGCCACCCTTATATATATATATATCTCACAAATTATCAAACTCTAAGACCAAGAGATCAAGTGAAATATTGAAAGACACAAAGGCACCAGCAGGGGAAGTGGGAGATCAGGAATCAGCAGCTTTTTATCTAAGTGATGTGGGAACTTTAACAACTGCTTTGTATAGGGAAGAAATGCTGCTGCATGACTCCTATGTTACATGGTAGAGAGGATGGTTGGCGAGATCTTCACCTTGGTAATGGTGCCCAAGCTCTGCTCCAAGGTCAGTTCAGCTTTTTCCACTTTTGGCTTTTATGGCTTATAATATTTCAGCCATTGAAAATAGGGGAGAAGGATACTTTTCAGTTGTCATCTCTTTTATTCCTGTCCACAGCCATGAACATATTGATGTCCTTCTTACTGCAGCAGTTTTTAACTCCCTTGAACATAATTTTTTTCAGTTCTATTTGCTCTTGTGGCTATATTTGCTTATAAGGATATTTCATTGTAAGAATCTTTATGTTAGACTATTGACTGCAGTTGACTGATTTGATTGTAAAGCAGATACCAAGCCTAAGGCACTAGAAAGGAAAAACTTTTTGTGTGGATAAAAACTTTGAACTGTCTGTAGCCCTTAGAAAAAACAAAGCAAACCACTAAATTAATTTTCAAAGGTACTAATAATATAACAGTGGTATTTTTGTCTATGGTCAAAACACTATCAGGTATCCATTGCTTGCAAACTACAAATAGTTTTTGTCAAGCATTGCATGGAGAAGTACTTCCATAGTCTTAAATGAAAGAATAGATAAAAGAATGTCTTGGTTTCAGTACTTACAAATTTTTGCTTGTTTTATTCAGTTATATACAGGGTTCTGTAATTTTATTTAGTAGGCTTACATCTGTAAATAATAGGCTAGATTTATAGCTCAAATTTTGCTGTCCTGGCAGTGGCACTTCAGTATCACTGTAGAGAAAGATGCCACATGAGGAACATTTGCTTTTTAACTTCATATTTCCAGAATCATACTGTTAAGGCAAAGCCTTAATGCTCTTCTAATGTAACTTTTTAAAATTAAATTGTCTGTTTTCATTTCTTCTTTTCCTGTGACAAAATTGTATTAAGAACTGATGAGGTGGCTCTGCAGGAATACAGATGCCTGATTATTGATGCAAAGTCAAATAATCATTTAGACCTAAGCATATTGGAATGTCTCTCACATAAAATTTTTCTTCTAAGATTTGTGATTCAGCTAATTTAAGATGACTTATACATTAAATGAGTTTTAAGGAGCGAGTCAATTGAACAGATTCTCTGACTTCAGAGATTCCTGTTATAAGATGTTCTTTATGATACTGCTTTACAGAAGCAGCAGTACTTACACAGGTCTTCTTAATGGTTTCATGCTTGAAAGCAAAACAACAAAAATTTTAAAATTTAGTGAAATCTTTGTCTCCTATAGGTTGTTGGGTCTTTTTGTTTGTTTGTTTTTGTTTTTTTTTTTATTGTGTGGGGTTTTTTATGTATTTAAAAAAGCATTGAAATGACTGAGATTTTTATTTTATTTCTTTTTCCTTTTGTTAGTTTTGCACCAATACCTGTACTGTACTGAAGTTTTCAGATCATTTTTCTCTGACTTGAGCCAGAGCAGGCAGGTGTGGGTTTAGATGCTGTGGGAGTTATCTAGTATGTGAATGTATTGATATGATAGCATGTGCCAAACATACTGGAGTCTTTTGGCAGAACAGCCAAGGCAGTGTTATACCTGCTAAGGAAATGCATAAGCTGCAAAGTATAACATATTGTAGCAATGACAAAAATCATATGAGTGTTCATTTTATCTAAATAATTTGGCTCGGGTACTGTGAGAAGCCTGGATTAAACTCCACAATCACTGGAGAACCATTTGTGCCAGGCAGGACAGCCATGGTTCAAAAGACAAGGCTGGGTAATGGAACAAATGCAGCTGGGTCCTGCAGGGTAGAAATGTATGCTTGGGTGACACCTTAGCTGGAAGAGCAGGCACATCAAACTTAATTGCATTGGCTGTGCAGTACAGGGCCAGGAGTTGATGGCTGGTAGTTGCAGAATTGTGCCATTTATACATCAGGCAGACCTTGTACTGTAAGAACTGATGGTTTCAATACTCATGTGGTGACAGTTTTTCAAATTCACATATTCCACTCCTGGGGGGTAATGTCAAATGGCAGTGTTTTTTGATTGATAAATAAAACAGCTGTTTTTTCTGCTTTTCAAAAGTACTGTTTGTTTGTAGATGCTAATGTTCAAATACTTGCTTCTCCATGTGGCCCTGTTCTTGTTAAGTTAACACTCCACAGAGTAACATCCCAGTGGTCATGCAACTATCATTGCCTTTCAACAGCATCCCAGGGCTCTACAGATAAACTGCACTGAGCTGTGGACCACATTAAGAGATGGAAAGAGTGGCATGTGTTCACTGTGGCATCACCTTGCCATTGCCAGTGTTGTACAGTATCTTAAGAAACAAAATTACCTGACTGTAAATAAGTGGGATTAGATGTTTGAATATAAAACTTGGTGAAATTTAGCTTTTGTATTTCTGTCTGGATGACTGTGAATCACTACAGTAGCACCAAACTGTGCTTATTTAACAGTTCTTGAGCTGTCAGGTTTAATACAATATTAAACCAGAAGGATTTAAATGATACTGTTCCCCTGGATATATGTGCTTGAATCTGGTATGCATTCAGTCCTCCTAGCACCTGAATGAAGTGGGAGGTGGTTTGTCTACACAATAATTTTCTAAAAATTATAAGTCTTGCACAGCACAAAACAAGCATATGTATTTCTTTACTGGTATGTCATTTTCAGTCTGTGTCATGCAATGTATGAAGTACCTACTGCACTTTTATCAAGTCATAAGTTATTAAGGTAGCAGCTGATTCATTTTCACTTGAATCCCAGATGGAGTCATCTGAAGATGGCTCTTACAGTCCTGCTTTTAGTTTTACAGATAGAGATATGGTAAATTGGTAACTTCATGCAAAATAAATAGTCTGCAGTAAGTTGTTAACTTCTGTGGGTCAGTGCTTGATGGAATATTATTCTTCAACAAATTGGACATCCATAGCTCTCAGTTTGCCTCCATAGAACAGTTTTCCCCTGCATCACTTTTTTTCTTTTTTTTTTTTTCTGAATTCCTTTGATTTCTTAGGGGAAAATACTAATGCCAGTAACATATTTATACCTCAACACTGCAGGAAAGTTGTCTGTTACCTTTCTTGTCTAGAGCAAGTTCATTGCTCATATGTTGCAAAAGTCCACAGATAATTTTCCAATTATTATTATTATTCTCTTCTAAACTCAAATCATTGTCCAGTAATGGCCCATTCATTCATAGCTGCTTCCTAATTTTCTCTTTTCTCAGGGAATATTAAAATATCCTGAGACTCATTGCCTCTCATTTTTCATGAAGAATTCTTTTCTGCCTGTTTGTCCTTTCTAGAACTTCCTTCCTATGCTCTGCAGATATTCCCAATTTAAAACCATCTGTTCAGCCATTGTTAACTCTTTGCTTCAAATATAATAACTTCACTGTGGAATTAGTAATTCTGACATTTTCACTTACAGCCTTTTTAGCAAAGTGCTGTGTTCATGCTGGGACATTGTTAGGACTAGAGGGTGTTACCTTCATATAGATTTTTTTTGTGAGACAGCGAATTGAGGATCATTAAATAAAAATCCAGAATCTGGAAAGCATGATTTGCATCAGTCAACTGTTAAGGTACTGTGGGCACAAATACCATATCCATAATGAATCCACATCTTTTCAGTAATGAAGAAGTTATCTTTTTTGTGAAATTGCTTACTGTCCTTGAGTTCTGTTAGCTTTCATGTCTTTATGAATGTTTACAGTGTTGGTTACAGTTGGTTCTTTTTTTCCTGCCAGTACTGTTATTTTTCTGCATCCAGACTGGCAGAGGCAGTTTGAACATAATCATGCTGACCCAGAAGGCAATGGGAATAGATATATTTTCCCAGTGTCAAAAAAGGAACATACTTCTTTTGCACTTCCATACCACTTTTTGATTCAAAATGAATTTTTAGTGTTTCTTTCTGCTAATAGACAAAGACTGAATTTGGCAGTCACAGTACATGTTCAGCATCAGTGGGCTTTTTCAAAATATGTCAGAATTTTTTTTATAAGGATTTTAAAGCAGAGAAATAAACAGCTTTATAGCTAGGTTGGCTTTCAGTCAAATTAATCAAAGGGATCTTTTAATATACAGCCAACAGCGGAACTCTTTCTGCTATATCATTTTTCCACTGCCTATGAACCTGGCTCAGGAGGTAGAGGAAAAAGAATGATGACAAAAGAGATGATGCTGGAGTTTTTGAAAAAAGAAAAGTACTTTTGATGAGGGCTAGAGTCATTCTTTCTGCTAGCAGAAAATGTATTTCTTCATCTCCCCTTTCTGTAATTTGTGTTTGTCAAATTGACAGTTGAGTCCCATTCACAGACCAGAGTAATTGTAATCTGCATTACTGTAAGTGATTGTCTGAAGACATACATGAGATAAGATTTACAGGGGAAAATAACCTTTTATTAGAACAACTGATACAGCTGGAAAAAACAGACAGGCTGAGAGGCACACATGCCTTTTGCCTTACTTACTGCTCTCTCTCTCTTGAAGACTGACTCCTGCATTCCAGTTTGGAAGACCAGTCATTGCTCAAGTGCATTTTGGGAAGACTAATTTGGGAGCCTATTTAGGCTCACCCTGATAGTGGGTAACTTTTATAAATGAACACTACCATAATCTAGTGGCTATATTAGGACTCGGATACAGGATAGTGTAGCTAATTTATCTTATTTGAAAGGAATTTGACTTGTATGCTCTTTTAAAGCTTTATCTTAGAGACAGACGCATTCAGGTAAGCAGCAGAGAAATCTAAAGGGTGCAGGACACTTTTGATTGCCAAGCGACTGACATTAACTGACATCTGGGTTAGAGAGCTGACTGCTTCATTGAAACACTGTCAGTGTTGCTACCCGTTTTACTTCTGGTTGTTGTCATTCACACAATATGAATAAATATGCTTCTGTTGGAAAACAGGTAGCTGAGTAAATAGGTTAAGTGAAGCTGACAGTTCATGATCTACAATAGAATACATTAATAATATGTTAATATTGTTATCGTATCATACTTGTGGTTTTATAAGCCTTTTACCTCAAACTCTAGGTAATTGTTAAAATAAACAAGGCTCAAAAAGGAAGCACAAAAAGAATCTGAATCGAGGAAAAACAGCATCAAAAAAACCTTCTTTTTTTGCAGTATGCCTTGCTAGATCCTTTTTTGATATATCTAAATCTAAATAGTAAACAGGCCATCACATTTAAGGTATAATGGAAAGGGAAACTGTGCACATCATTGGCAAGCCCTTGTTTTTACAGATATGACTGGTTTCCTCATTTGCAGAATCTTACCTCTGTGAACAAAGGCTTTCTGATTGTCATATGAACCTGACTAGATAGCTATCCTGCAGCTAAAGTGATATCAAATATTAATATTTGTGCTCATGTAGCCAAAGGTGTATGTATAGAATAACTCTCAAGTCTGGCTCTAGCTACAGCCTCTTGTAAAAGCCAAATAGGATTTAAAAATTACAGCGATAAATCAATGCGAAACGTTTTATCAATAAACAATGCTAGGTAAAATCAGATATGACCTCTAAGTCTGAGATAAAAGAGAAAGCCAGATGAAGCAGAGAAAATTGTATTTACCAAGGAAGGAAATACCTTCTTTCTTACTTTTTTTTTTTTTTACTTTTTGTTTTTCTTAAATTTAGAGCGGGAGGTAACAGAAGGTTTTGTGTGTTAAAGACATGTATATACATAGGCATAGATCTTTCATTCAGTATTTTAGATACGGGGTGTTGCAGGGTATCCTGAGCTGTTGTTTAATGAGTTAAAAGAAAGTTGTGGTTTGTATCACAGTGCAGGTAGATGCTGTTGTGCAAGCCTTGCAGCATATTAAGCATCAGAACAGTTTCTTCTTTCAGTTTGGATAAATAATGGCCATAGAATTAAGTGCCTGGAGAACATTAAACAGTGACTGTTCTTCCCATAATTACACACAAGTTCCCCAGTGAGTCTGATGCAGCCTGACTTTTAATAACTGGGCCTTATGCTTGGTTTCCTTCTCTCAAAATAAGGCTGCAGCAGCAGGACACATGTTGACCTTTTATCTTTCGAAAGACACAGGAAGCGGGAAGCTCCCTGCTTGTCAGGAGATCCTCCCTCCACCTGCCCAGGAAAAAAAAAAGTGTTCAAGCAGCAATGTATAAATATTGTGTACTCACCTGGTGATCTCTCTATTTACCTTTTAGCTATTTTTAACATAGCCATTACGATTTGAAGTTGTGATGATCCCACATAAGCTCTGTCTTTTTAAAACAAGATTGTCGCTCTTCCTGTAGTGTAACCATGGAAACAGACAGGGAACCCTTAAAGAAAGTGATCGAACATGCTGTGCTAATTAATCCTACCCTTCAGTTTTCTTTGAGGTGAAGGATGCAGTTAAATAAATTTTGCATGAGTAAGCATATTTGGGTGTGCAAAAGGGTATAAAATACATAGCAAATTTTCTTTTAGAAGGGTATCTGGAAAAAACCCCTGACCATTGTCATCTATTTGCACCTGGAGCATCAAAGCAAGAAATGCAATATCTTGGTAGTGTTTCACATATATATTTTGATAACATTCGTTTTAAACTATAAATATATCTGAAGGATGAAGATATTTTTTCATGCCTTAAGTTTGCATTAATTTTGAGTCTCAAGTGCAAGTGTTCGTAATTGCAAATACCTTCTGTATTCAGAAAAAGCAAACTTTGCTCCCTCCCTGAGTGAATGCAGCTTCCCTGAGGTCTTAGCCTAATTCAGGTCCTCTCAGTTGTGCACAAGGCAAGTGTTTAACAGTGGGACTGTGCCAAATTTTCCTCTGCCAAGTTTTAGCCTTTGTGTTTCCCTTTGTTGTTCACTGCTGCTTTCCATTGGGCTATTTAGTTTCCAAAGTAGTGTATGTGCCCAACTAGGAAATAATTGGCCACAACTTAAAACATATGGCCTGTACCCAGAAACCTCTTAAACCTGGTGATGCTCTCTGATGCCAATATATGGCTTCAACTTGCTATTACAAATTAGGGTTTCTCTGTTCCAGTAATGCATGATTTCTTATAACTGAGAAACCAGATGTAGCAGCTAACCTCAGATGGGGCTTTCATGGTGTTTTGGGAGTGTAGACCAGAGAAGAGAAAAACATTTAGTTGTCCAACAGGCTGGGATTAGCCCCAGAGGGCCAGCCTTTGAAAATCGGATGGATTTTTAGTTAACCTGGAACAGATTAGAGGTGGAGGAGGACATCTAGAAGCAGTGGACTGAGGAAACAGGATGGGCAGTAGTCCCAGCAGGATGGGAGGACTGGTTCCATGTTGAACAGTTGCACAAGAGATTTCTGACAGTTTTCCCCAAATCACACTGTATTGCTGGCTTCTTAAAATTATCTTTTACTTTCCTCCCTATGTCTTTTCTCCTATCAAAACCAGGTAGAAGATTAGAGAGGAAATTGTTTGCAACCAAATTAAGTCTTCTCCAAGCAAGACTAAAGGGAGGGTCAGACAGGCAAAAAAGGATGGAGGTATTCACCATCCAGGCTTCACAAATAATTTCATAATTTTTATTTGGTTTAATAATAGTAGTTCTATATCCATTAATTCAGGGACTACTGTTTTATTTTAGTAACATGGGATATGGGTGCTTGAAACTTGGACTTTTTAATGTTTCTCTGGGCTGTATAAGAACTATTCACCAGTTACAGCATTGGATGGTTTCTGATCTAGAAGCAAAAACATTAATCTAGAGGCAGAGGCACTGCAGAGTGTGTGATGTGACCTCTCCTCTGGCCTCTTTGAGGCTGTATCTGGCCAACCCTGAGTTGTCTGTGTGATCCAGGTTATTCATCAATCTAGTGGCCAGGTGCACAAACACAAAAGAGGGTGAAAACTTGAAAAAACAAAACCAAAAGCAACAAAACCCAAACAACCCAAAGGTTATTCATATGGTTATTCATGTTTTAAATGTAGGTTTTTTAGAAGAAATTCTGTCATACAAGTCAATTTATTCCCCTACACTGGTCTAATTGCTATAATCAGCTGATAATGCAGTCTACTGCCAAGATTTACCATCATTACTATGGAGATATATTCATTGAGATTAGCTGTTCTTAAATAGCTTCTCCAGTGTATTAAGAATGAAGGTGTACAGGACTGTCATGTGCACTCTTATGTGAATTCTCATGTTGCATAATTCTTTCTGAGTGTATGATTTTGCTTTTTGGTTTCTGTGCGGTATAAGACATGACCTTCTGTTTTAGTAATTTAATTAGCTTTGTGAAAGGGAAACTTGTTTAGAAAGACACACAAAAAAACCCAGTAGCACATTCTCCTGATTTTCATTACTTGTGTATGTCCAGTGTTCCCAGGAAGGGAGTGGATGGTCACAAGCCAGAAAATAGGAGAAGATTATTCAGAAAAGATGTTTGCAGGCCCTTGACGGGAGCAGTCACCACAGCCCTGAAATCTTTTTCCATTTCCTGGAGGAGAGGCGCTTCTGAGGAGAACTGTTAGAAAAGAATGCTCTTTACTGCTGGTTTTTAACATATAGGGGTGTCTCCTAAAATATTTCCAATTTTACGTGAGATAAATTATAGTTGTGCAGTAATTAAATTATTCTAAATTATTGACAATCTTAAGAGACAATTATTGTAAATAGCTTAATAGGCCACAGATTTAATTGAAATGCTCGCCGCTTCTGAGATTGTTATGCTGTCAATACACATTTGTTAAGAGAGAAGAATTTTGCATGTACCATTTTCTGATATCTTACTGATGTATCTGAATGGTAATGTGTAAGCATGTCTAGTGCTTTCAGATGCAAGCGTGAATAAACAGGCTGGGGTTTGCACTGTAAACTCTGGAAGGTTTGCTTAGGCTCACCTACAAAACCAAATCTTGTCTGTGGCATTATTTGCCCGTGAGTTTCCTTTTAATTTCCTTTTTCTAAATAACATTGAAATGAAAGACTATCAATGCCTAAGGATGAGCAGTTAATGGAAATTAAAATATTTGTTTATCTTTCATTTAGGTATACCACAGTGTATCTTTGCATCTCTCCTGGACCTGTGGTTGTTATTATGAAAAGCATATTTCATTATTCCTTCATAATATTCACAGCTCTCTTTAGACAGGTATAAATAAATGATAAATACTACCATATTCTTTTATTAAGTAACTTACTTCAGTACTAGAAGAAAAAACCACTTGCAACATGTCATCATGTTGTGTGATGCGTGCTCATATATCCTTCTAGGATCATAACAATATAGCAAACTATTTCTTTGTTTTGTTTTCATTAATTTATTTATATTTACCCCACAGGTCTTGCAAGAGCTAAATCAGTTCCCAGCCATACATATTCCAATGAAGTGGTAACCCTATGGTACCGGCCTCCAGATGTCCTTCTGGGATCAACAGAATATTCCACCTGCCTTGACATGTGGTAAGTATAGAATCCTTCATAAGACTCTGGGTAAGTGCTTTAGCTCTGATGGGGTTTTTTTTATATATGTAAAACAAATACGTAGTGAGATTAGTGGTACAGGTTAAAAAACTTGTGTGTAGTAATCTGTGTGGTTCACTCAGCATCTCCCTAAAGGAATCCCCTGCTGCCACCCCACTGGTTGGCAGTCTGAGCTGTTGCTTGACTTCTGTAGCCTTAATGTGGTCCTTTGATAGGACGTGATACTTGGTTTTGCAAAAAACAGGCTTTTGTCATGCCCAGCCTTAGCGAGGACAAAACCAAGATTCTCTGGATGTGAGGATACAGCCTCAGTTCTTAATCTACTGTATTTGTTAGCAGTAAATCAGTGTGTGACACATCACTGAGTGCTGTGACTAAAATAAAATCTAAAAAATCTGTGACTACAGATATTATTCAGAGCTGCAGGTTTGAAAGGGCAGTTTGATGTGTACAAGCACCTTGCTTCTCTTTGATAACATCACCTAGGCCTGTGTTGAGCAAAAAAGTTGTTTGGGGTTTTGACTGTTAGAAACTAATGTGGAGGTTCTTTGATTTTCTTGTAGGTTTTGAGGTCACAGGATCTCTTAATCTGTACAGATTCTGTAATTATTAAGAGCTTTAACTGTGTTAGTAGAAGCAATGCATGTTGATGCAAGAAACAAATGTGGAAAAAATATTTTCCTTACAAAGAAAGTTTCATGTTTGGAAGATGTTTGGGGTTTTTTAATGTGTATTTGACTTTTTAAATCTATAGAACTTGTTTTATTTGAGAAAAAAAGATATACTGGGCAAGTTTCAGAAAAAAATTATTTTTTTATAGTTTGCTGAAGTATCTTTTTTAATACAGGCAACTTAAATTTAGAATTATGATTATGTCAAAATCTAGATGTAACTGTAAGATAAGGTTAAAAGGATGTTATGTTTTCTTACGGTGGGTGAATAATACTTGTGAAGGTAATCCTGCAGCGTATTACTCAAACCGGTCACTTAGCAGGAATAATTTTTGCTGAGGTAGGGAACTAAGCATGACATGGTTGTGTTTAGTCCTGTAGCTGGGATCAGAGAGTGTGGGATAATGAGCTACTTCTTCCTGAAAATCTTGTCTAGGTTTTCCCCGTAGCACTGTTACGTTTTCACTCATGGGGGCAGGAGTTAGAAGTTATAGCATTATTTTATTTGAAGGGGTTACAGAGTATAAATGGTAGAATAACTAATAATGAGGAGAGTGTTTATTATAACTGGACCTCTGGCTGCTGTAGTTCCTTGACCTGTAACGGCAGATGAACCAAGAGGCAGGAAAAGGGAGGGTAACCAAATGTCTGCAAATGTGAACATTGTGATGTTGCAACCGCACCATCAAGGCAGAGGCAGCATCTTCTGTGTCAGCTGTCTGGTTTTCTTCAAACCTTTCTCAGTCTTACAGATATAATTTCCCCCTGCATCTCAGCTTCTTGTCTATCATAAAACTGTCCTGTTTTCCCAAAGATCAGGTTCAACCTCGTGCCTTCACAGTCTGTGCAATCTCTGCATCCCATCTGTTCCTGACATTTTGCAGTCACCCCTTTTCCAAGCTACTTCTCTGACACTCTCAGTAAGAAGCTCAATTTGCTTGGGATGAGGCAGGGAATTTTTATCAGAGGGCAGAAATAGCTGGGAAACATAAATAGTTTTCTGCTCATTTTCTTATAGTTCAATCTACTTGTGTTCAGTTCTCAGGAGTCCCACATATTTCTCTATGTATGTACACATACATGTATGTGTGTATGACACACGTTAAGTGTCCCGATTTGTGAAGTACAAAGAGAATAAGAGAACATATAGAAACAGCTAGAGATTTTTTTTAATGCTTTAATAGAACAAACTGCTCAATAAATTCTTTAATTTAAAATATTTTAGATTCTCACTGAAACTTTTTCCACAAAGAAAAATGGTTCGCTCAAAAGCTTAATAACTCCTAAACCCAGCTATTTTAACATTCCTCCCAATCATTATTTTAGTAAAAGAGCTATTAAAAAGTGTAATCAAACTATGTGGTGTTAGTGTGTTAGAAATCAAATTAAGCTAATAGAAGAATTTTAAATCTATTATGATTGCAAACTAAGCAATTTCCCTCATAATCATGTTTATATTCAAATTACATGGGCAGCAGAAAAGATCAAGAAAGGACTCAAAATGCCACTTCAGCAATCCAGGTCGTGTTTTTGTCAGGACTTTTGTGATGATGCAAGAGTATGGAGGAAGAACACAGTAATTACATTTTCAATTATAACAATAAGTGATGTCCTCTTGTATAAAGCATTTCATATTGGTATAAAAAAGATTCAGTTGCTCGGGGTAGAGACAGTGAATTTTGTTTCAAATGAAAAATGATGTCATAATGCTCTTGTACTAGATTTATAGCATTTAAAAATTTTTGCTGCCCTGTACAAACTGGAGAACTATGAAAAGCTTAGAAAAAAGCCCTAATAATAAAGTTTCTTTCACTGGCAGGAATTTATGTAGAGGCTCAGCTACTGCCACATTAGAAATCAGATTAGAGCAAACGTATATTGTATGTGACAGAAGAGCTTTAGATTTTTACTTCTCCACTTTGCTGGGTTGTCTGAGACAGCACTTCTAGTTTCACTGCAAGATGTGTAGGTTAAGGTCACTTATGCTTACTTGGCACATCTACCATTGAGCTCTGCTGGAGCACAGGCAGTCTTTGGGCTTTATTTAGACAACCTTTGTGCATAGCTGGGCCATAAATACATTAAAAACACTTAGTAACTTCCCAGGGTGGGAGGAAGGGAGATGTGGAGAAACCCACCTACCATCAGATTCCAAGATAATTTGGTAATTTGTTATCAAAAGTGTGCTTGTAGCATTAGCATTTTTATGCAATTACTGGCATTATGTCCTTATGACAAATAGTGTGTGCTCTCTTGTGTCCTTAATGATGACCTACATGATGACAAAACTAGGCAGCCACTTCACTAAATAGTTAAATAATGTTGAGGTAGAAAGCACAGCTGTTTCTTCCATTTAGGAAAAAAAAAAAAGACAAGACAGAGGGCCTTTGCTATAGCCATGATAAATGACATTTCATGGTGGTTCCCAAGGAACAGAAAGTGGAGCACCTACTGAGTAGAAGACCAGCTGCATGAAAAAGGAGTCCATACATTAACCACTGGACAGTGGCTGGGAAGCAGGTGGCAGAGGCTGCAGGCTATTTTTACACTCCATTTACTGGTGTAGGGCATTAGGATAGTAACTAAAAGCTAATGATCCACATGCAGTTTAACATTCTCTGGCATTCCTTTTTTAAATAGCCACTGGCAATAAAATAATATTAATGAAGACATACATGCATTAGTGGTGTCAGGCTGGTGATGGAAATCGATGCAGTGGGCTTTGTGATTTACTGCTGACAGCATATAATACAGTGGCATTGTGTGAATGTATTATACTACTCAAGACTGTATCAAAGAGTTGTGATAACCTTTGATACACTTTTTTTTTTTTTTTTTTAACCTCTTGATGAGGACCTACTAGTAGCTAGGAATATGGCTTTGCATTGCCTCGGGTGTAACTTGTCCTAATCCTTGAATTTTACAATCCTTTGAAAGTCAATGCAAGGAAAATAAGCTTCAATACATAAAGGGTTTATGAATTACTAAAACCCATATATAAGTAATGCAGAAACATAGGGGGAAAAAAATTCCCCAAAAGAACCTATTGTATTTGTTCCTTACAGGAAGAATAGTATTAGTAAATGAAGCAATTTAAACAGGTTATTAAATCTTTTTTGATTCTGGTAATGCATGTACTGCTACATCTGGGTTGCTTACATCAGGAAGTCACTAGGGATATTTTATTTAGAAGTGCAGCTGGCTTTAAATTGTGTTTGCTAACAGCTGGCAATTTTTTTCCATATCCTGTTGTTTTGCTTCTTAAAAATACACTCTTATTCACAGTTCAGGAAACTGTAAGTTATGGCTTGTGATATATTTTAAATTTACTTTTATTAACTAACATCAGCTATGCTTAGTGCTACGGAAGAAATCAGTTAAAACTAGACCAGTCAAATGTTATGAAATTGCTTAATAAATCACTGTTATTTAGTTTTGCAACATCTGGACTGAAACACATGATTTCAATTCTGATCTTAATTCAGGGAAAGCTCTTCACATGGAGTTTTTCTTTCTATCCTATTGTTAGAAAAAATAAATGGTATTTTTCAGGAACACATCGCTTTCCACACATAGGCTGCTCTGAGTGCAGATTTGAATACTCACTGTAATTCCATGCATGCTTTCATGAATATTTGACCAATGAAGACCTATAGCAGTGATTAAGATATTTATTAAATAAAAATGGATCTTGTCTTAGACACAGGTGCACCAAATTAAGTTTTTACGCAGGGGACATTACAAAGGCATCTTTATCCCGCATCTGCTGTAAACAGTTTGCAGTGAAGAAATCTGAGAGCGGGAGTCCCAGTATGCCCTGAAGAAATACTGCCTGGGACCTGAGAGAGAAAACAGCATAGAGTAAACTAGTTCTTTTGACCTTGATGTTCTTTGTGATTATGACTTGCAGTCCACAGAAATCTGTAGGTTTAGAATATTAAGGTGAGACTATTGAAGAAACTGTCACGGTATTGTTAATTAAACTTCTCTTGTTGTCAGTGAGTTCTTCAAATGTTTTATCAGTTAAATTAGCTTTTTATTGGAAAATTATCAATTTCATAGAAACAAATTCAAATTCATAGAAGTTCAAAGGTCAAATTCATAGAAACACTATGTGTGAGGAAACCATCTTGGTCTGTAGTTTTTGGAAGGATATTTCATCTCCTGTCTAAAAACTGCTTTTATCCATTTGGGACATCAGATTTACCTTGACTTTTCCACTGCTAGAAATATGTTTCATGTGTGTCAGGAAAGTACCTTATAAAGGTACCTGGATCCAGAAGTAAGACCATGTTCAACAGGAAAATACCTCATGGCAAAATGTTGCTCAAGTTTGAAGATTATTTTCTGGAGCTTTTTTTGCATTCTACTTTCACAGAACAAGTGAATTTAATAGAAAGATTCTTGAAAAAAGGGATCATGTGTGTTTTAATACTTCATGAATATAACAATACATAATATAGAAACTGAGCATTTCTACAGAGGGTTGGGTCACAAAAATGTCTGGAGGTTTTATTTTTAGGTAGTTCAGTGACACAGACAAGAACATGAACACTCAATTCATTTGTAATTACAATTACTTCATATCTTACTGTAAAGAAGTACTTGAAACTATCATGCTTTCAAGTAAATTATTTTCCATTCATTGCATTTGCTTGCTGCAGAAATTGTAATGTTCTTTGTCATCACAGAAGGGAAATTTTGCTTCATTCATTACTTCTCGTGTGAGAACTGTAATCTGTTTACCCTCTTTGCCTTATCAGAATATTAACTGAAGAAAACAAACCAAATAATCTTTTATAGATTATGCTTTACCAAAGCTGTTACGCTTTCTTTTTTTTAAAGCATTCAAGTACAGATAGATGGAGATTCTTCTTGTTGCAATAAGGATCTTTTGTTACAGAGAGCCACAAAAGTAAATTCTTAAACCTAAAAATATAAACCCAACCCATGAGTAAGCAAGTTAATTTTAAGGGAATACTCTTTTGAATTATAAAAGCTGTGTAGAAAAAAAAAAAATGCAGTTTCCTGAGGCATCCAACGACATTTTTACAGGCTCATTTACTATGTCAATTGAAATGCAAGAGTAACTCATTTAGCTATGTTATTAACTCTTACTCCATATGAGGCTGTATGGTGATAGCCAGAGCCCCAGGAAATTAAGCAGGACAATAGAAGAGCAATATTAGATGGTATGGCCACATATGGTCTTATCAATACATCAGTAGAGTTAGTCACACGTTTTGTCATGGAGGGTAAGCCAGCCATTTTAACATTAAATGGCTGTCACTTTTACTTTGCAAGGTTATCACGAGCCATTGCATTTGGAAATAATTCTGAACAAAGTTGCAGCATTTGTCTTATTTATTCAAAACTAGAAGTTTTACAAAGAGAGTAAGAAAATCTGAAGCGATTGCACTGAAGTACGTTAGGCTAATGTTCTTTTGTCACAAATTATGTCTCAAGTGCTGCCTGAAAATGGCATTGTATGCTGAGTGTGCCCAGATGTTACATAAATAACACACCCTTGGAGATGCATGCACATTAAAGCCAAGTTAATTGGTTGTATTTCATATTTCAAGAAGTAATCTTTGCATCATAGAAACTAGAGCTGGGAATGATCTGTGAGATCATCTTACCCACCCAATTGTTAATGCAAGTCTGTTCCCTGCAGAATGTTCTTATGTGTTTCAGCTTGTCTGGTTTTATGTGGCTGTAACTGTGGAGCTTCGAGCCCATTGGGAGACTGGGGTATAGCAGAATTGTTAAGTGTGTTTCTCTAACACTCACCCTAAAATTTTTATTTCCTAAAGGTATTCTGCTATTTCTAGTTATACTGTCTTGGATCTACCTACAGTTCTGGGAATCATTAAAATCCTAATCAATTCTTCCTTGTCCTTCATTTTGCATAATTTTAAATACAGAGTCATCATATTCTCCCTGTCACTTGTGTTCTCTTCTAGCCAAGAATGACCTAATTCCCTTAATTTTTCCTTAAAAACAGTTAAGTCCTTACAGTTCTTCTGGAACAAAAATAATTTTTGCTTTGCTTAAAGATCTCTCTAACCTACTTCATAGTTTCTGAGGTCTACAAAAACAAGGCTAATTTCAAGGCCTTGTAGAGGCTTTATTTTTTTTCATCTTCAGTATCTGTGCACTTATAATTTGTGATTCAAGGATCCTCCTACTTGCTGTGAACCTAAAATTCATCGATACCACTTAAGACACCTAAAACAGAGCCATCCAGCCATCCTGAAGCCTTTATGTGCTCTTATGGCTTTTGGGGTATCCTCTCAGTTCAAAGTCATGCTTCCCTCCCTCCTTTTTTTTTTTTTTTCTTTTTGTTATTTAAGTATTCATTTAATCTTCTCATTCTGTGAACTTAATCTTCAATGTGCTGAGAAGAATAAACTTCGAAACAAAGCATAAACTTAAATTGCAAGTGGGCCAGAGGGGAATAGCAGTCCTCCAGCTCAGACCTTGAAGGTTTTTTATGTTTCTATCCTCAATGATTTCAATAACCTTCTGATTTTTGTATATAGTTGTTTATTTAACTTTAGTACTCTTTCACTCTCATTTCAGTTCGTGACTAAATGGAGGGTTACACAAAAGTCCAAGACATGTAATATGATTCTTTTTTCCAAGCAGGAAATTTTTCTTCAGCAGTGTTTGCAGTTCTTACTTGATATTTTTGGCTCATACTTGGTGTCAGACCTGCTAAAAGCCAACAAGTTTGTAAATAGATTATGTGAAGCAATATAAAATTGGGCAAAATTTTTCTGCTACTTCTACAGCATTTCTGTTAAAACAGCCAGCTGAAGTTTCTCTGCAGATAGCAGTACATACTCTCAAATGATACACTAGTATAATCAAATGCCTGTTTTCTGGTTGCAAGAATAGAACTTTAATCCTCTTTTCTTTAGTCTAAATTCAGTTGGTTTATTTCTTATCTTGAATACATGGCTTCTGACTGAAATCTTGAATTTTTCCTTGCCTGAGATCTTGGTGCTGTTTATAAGCATTTGACTAAGATATATTGTGCCTATCTGTGCCTAATGAAGCACTAACCAGACTAAATGATGAATGGCAGTTTAATCAATTCAGTTCATTTGGTCACCAGCAGAAGCATATGGAAGATAAATTTTAACTGCTCTTTTTTAAACTCCTGAATTATTTTAAAATTTTCCCAGAAACGTGCTTTCCAAAGTTTTCCTCTACTTTTCAATGCCTGAAGAGAAACTTTGCTTAATATATCTAAGCTTTGGAATGTAGAATTAGAAAATAGTGATGTATGTTTAATTTTCTTCTTTAAGAAATGTGACTATCAACTCTCACTGGCCTGGAATGCAAAATTTCATTATTTAGCTGTGGTCAAAGCCTTCAAAGATGAGTAAAACATGGGTTGTCTGACAGTAATCTTAGTTGTGTGGTATCTAGAAATACACAGCCCCGACCTTAATAAACAGAGAGAAGCTGCGGGACCTTTATCGGTCTGAAGAGCTACCATCCATATTCCTGCTACTACACTTGCCTTCAAACACCTGTGAAGTATTCATATGTATACATCAGTTTTGGTAAATGCATATGCTTGTTCTTCAGCCTGGAGTTGATAGAAAAAAAAAGAAAAAAGTTATTCTGATACTGGTGATGAATATAAAAGTGGAGTTGCTGGCCATTTAATCTGTAAGGAATCTTTCTAAAATTGTGTACTTTCTTTTCTTTCTTTCCTCTATAGGGGAGTGGGTTGTATCTTTGTAGAAATGATTCAAGGTGTCGCTGCTTTTCCAGGAATGAAAGACATTCAAGATCAACTTGAAAGGATATTTCTGGTGAGTCCTTCATTGCTGAAGTAATGTACCTAAGACAACAAAGGATGGATTGAGAAATTTTCACGTATTTCCTTGTGTCAGGAATTACATCACTGATAGAGCAAAGGATCAGAAGCCTAGTCCACAATCTAGATACACAAGCCAGATAGTCCACAAGCTAGACAGTTTACTTGATATATTCTTGAAGACTATGTAGTAAGTTCAGATCCTTGGGTTTTTTTAATCAGTATTTTTCAACTAATCTACTGAAAGTTTTTTATACAATTGTGGAAAAAAGCTTTCCAAATATAAGGCAATGGAAATCCAGCCAATTCATCATCCTCACTTTGCAAGTGATTAAAAACAATTACTCTGGTTGGTGCTTTATTAATATTATGCTAACATTTTAATGTCAATGGCAAGTAATTTTTGTGAGATAGACATACAAAGGAAAAGTAGGATAGGAAATGAGGTGAGAAACAGAATGGGAAATCAGCAATTATGCTTATACTCAAGTTCAACAGGAATCTTTGATTATTGCTTCTGCAGTTGAGTTGGGCCCTTCAGAAGGTATGTGGGTACCTCATAGGCACTGATGACACATCCACATTGGGAGTGAAAGAAAAGGTTATTTTTATTGAGCATAAACTATTTACATATTTTTTCTTTCCAGGGTTGTGGGGTGTTTTTGTTTGTTTGGGTTTTTTTTGGGGGGGGTTGTTTGGTTTGTTGGTTTGGTTTGTTGGTTTGGTTTGTTGGTTTGGTTTGTTGGTTTGGTTTGTTGGTTTGGTTTGTT
>JAAGNO010018648.1:77403-107243 GCA_033439905.1 Ceryle rudis
GTTGGTTTGGTTTGTTGGTTTGGTTTGTTGGTTTGGTTTGTTGGTTTGGTTTGTTGGTTTGGTTTGTTGGTTTGGTTGATTGGTTTTTTTGTGGTTTTGGTTTGTTTGGGTTTGGGTTTTTTTTTGGTTGGGGGGGGGACTTGGAGGGTGGGGGTTGGGTTTGTTCGGTTGTTAGGGGTTTTTTGGGTGGGTTTGTGTGTGTGATTTTGCTTTGTTTTGTTTTTAACTTACTCTTTCTCCCATTGTGCCCTGGGTTTGGTAGTTCCCTTTCAAAAGGCTCAGGAAACAACTTTTCTTGACTCCCTGATGAAGGGTTTCATTTACTCCAGTGCATGCTAGGTGCTGTGCTGTTATGGGAGTGCATTTCTTCACAGAAGCCTCTACTCACCCAGATCCTAGCCAAAGTGGCATCTGGTACTGTGGGGTGGCCATTGGGGAAAGTACATGAAATCAGCCTCTTCCCTCAACCTGGCAATCTCTGTTTTGCTTCTGACCACATATCTAGAAATGGAGCATGAGCATACCCTTGCTTTTCAAGGTTATTCTGTTAGTAGACATTTATTTCAAGTGCGGAGGATTTATTTGGGATTCTTTTTTGGCCCATGGGGAGGTGAAGAAAGTCTTTCATAACGTGTTTTAAAAATTTACATTCTTCATTTTTCTCAGACTTGCTTGTACTACATCCCTTTTGTTGGGACATCAGGGAATTTA
This sequence comes from Ceryle rudis, assembly GCA_033439905.1. NCBI lineage: Eukaryota > Metazoa > Chordata > Aves > Coraciiformes > Cerylidae > Ceryle > Ceryle rudis. The sequence goes on from JAAGNO010018648.1 coordinate 78,115, forward strand.
GCAGCTACTTTTAGGAAGGACTCAGAAGAAAAGACCATATTTGTGATATAAAAATACCCATCTTCTGTAAAATATTTTGTTATTCTGCCTGCTTGGCTAATATTGTGAAAATTCTGTGCTGTGGTAAAATAGCTGTGCCATGGTACACACAAGTAGCAGCAGTTCTGAGCAGTTCCTGTCACGGGTCTAATTGCTTCATTTGTTTGTGTATTTTAAGCTAGCAACATCTGAGCCAGTTTTAGGGCTTTGTTTTCTTAAATCATTAAGCTTCTTTTTTATGGCGATGAAATTTCCTCCTTATTTATAGAATGTGATATACTGAAAAGAGTAAATTCCTCTTTGGGGTTTTATATTATTTATTGTGGTAAAATTTTAGTGGTTTTGCTATGAAAATTAAGTCTTTTAACAGCAGAAATCAGTGCTTCCTTTAACAGAGCCTTTTTGCACTATATCATATGAAATCGTATCATATAGCACAAAAAGTGATAGTAATGGGTATAGCATATAAACATATTTTTGTATGCCTTCTGTAAGCCTTTTCCTTTCTCTTCCCTATCCTCACAATTATTTGTGTGTTAAAATTCCAAGATAAATTCATCCCAGGATGAGATTTGAAGCCTGCCAATTTTTTAAAATTCTGTGTGACAACTACAGCTGCAAATACAGAGAACAGTTTTGAAATAACAGGGGCTAATTTATTGATAATGTTTCTTTAAATTGATTTTTTCCACAAACCTTCAAGTAAAAAGATGCAATTTTTGACTTTGTAGTTTTATGGTCCATTGTAAATTTGAGTTAATTTTAAAATACCATTTAATTAGGCTTTCTAATGAAAGTGTCTAGTTACCCTTAGCTTAATAGTTTGAGTGCCTTCCTAATGTACTCTAAGCATCATTAAGAATTTAAGTTATTTATTTAAAAGTTATAAAACAAAGGATTATTCTTATTTGGTTTTACATTTGAAAAGAAGGATTAAATTAATTTATTCTCTGGTGAGTGATGTATAGTGTGGTAGTTAATAGTGCTGAAGTACAAAATTAATCAGGTTGTTTACCAGATAAGTAATATAATCAACTCCACACAGTGTACACTTAAACAGACATGAAAGAAACAGATCAACCAGACTTTTTCAGAAACTCTTGCCATAGTTCATATTTTCAGCATCCATCAGTGATGGTTTTCTTGTAACAAAGGGTAGTCTTCTGAACGTGGTGTTAGGTACCGTCCACCTTCACACTAATCCTTTTGTTCTGTAGTTCTAAAGTACACAATTTGCAATAAAAGGTACATTAATCTGTGTTGTATCTGTTACCATTGTTATTACTCACTGTGACACATCCATAGCATGTAAAGGTTACATCTGCATCCAGGTTGCAGTTTGAGGCTCTTAGGGCATCAGTTGCACTGTAGTAGGGAAGTCACGAAATGCTAAGAAATAAGTCAGGAAGAGTGAACAAGATTTAATGTGATTAACACTTTAAAATTCTTAAATGGCCATTTGATTTCCTATTGTATAATTTTCCATTATTATGTAAATGAACCTGAAATATGTTGTATGTATGCCATTTCAACAATTTTAAGTGGAAGTCAAAGAGAAGTTCTCTAAGTGCTTTTGCATATCTCTACCATTGTCATTCTTCACGTATATACATAGCGAGAGTAGATGCAACCCAGCACACCACATATGTTTCTTCCTCATTATGATTGACATTTATTTGTTTAATAATTGCTTCATTAAGTGTTTGTATACAATAGATTAAGAACAGAGATTGACCTTTCAATTTTGTTTAAGAACTTTTCTCCTTAAGCTTATGTTTCCTGACTTGTACTGTTTTAAACATTTATGGGGTTTTAAGTGGTAATCTACACTGATTCTCTGTTTCTGTTACAGCAGCTGTTTATAATAAGCACTCTCAGATTCCATTACTATGATAGGCCTCTACAAAATAGCAAGGGATTATAAAACAGAATTGGTTTTCAGAATTGGACCAGCACTTAGATATGTTGATGAATGAATGAGGAAGCTGCAAGTTGGTATTGTCACACTTAGGATCTGATAATATGAATTCTCTTTTCTAACCAATACTTAAAAGTATGAATAACCTCTTTTAAAAAACCTGTACTTACCAAATGAAATTGAAATCACACTATAAGTAGTTTCCTTTTTCAAAGAGCAGTGAATAAAATGTCTTAATGCAGATGTGATTTGGTTTAATCAGTACACTATGACTTCTCTACTAATTTTTTCCTACATATTGGAACTGAGGTTGCTTTCTGGATAGAACTGCATCATAGAAAATAAGAGCAAAAAGCATAATTACAGCCTGCAAGAGCTAACAAGTCTTCTGCCTCAAAGTATCAAACTAGTGATGTATGATGATTTCCAGCACAATAGAGAAGATCCAGCAAACCATTTCTTTTGCCAGTCTGTGAGACAAACAGCTTGAGGTTTTATTGCAAGGTGCTAGGTCCAATGGACCAATACTCAGCTGTAGTGATCTCAGCATTTCTATTTAGTCTTGTAATATATGCGCAAGACAGAATCAAGCTTTGATCAAGTACATGTTGAACAGTGAAAGTGTGGGAGTAGGAAAAATACGTGAAGCAATCTGTTGAAATAAAATAGAAATACACAAAATTTGGACATATCATTTGGCTTCTGATATGGAGTAGCTGAGATCTTTATCAGTACTTTATTCCTGTTTGTCATGTGTTAACATACCTCTCTCTAGATGCAATTTTTGAGGTTTTCTGTATCAAGGAGAACCTACCACTGTAAATAAGCTTTAATTATGTCTGGAAGCAAAAGCTGAAGCAAATGCCTTTAAGCTAGCAGAATCGACAGCTCTTTGGATCTGGTGATGATCAGGGCAGCAGGATGAGGTATGTAATTCTGTCCTTGTACTGGGCACTGGTGAGGCCTCACCTCAAGTACTGTGTGCAGTTCTGGGCCCCTCACTTCAAGGAGGATCTTGAGGTGCTGAGAGCAATAAGGCTGGTGAACGGACTGGAGGGAAAGTCTTATGAGGACAGGCTGAGGGAGCTGGGGTTGTTCAGCCTGGATAAGAGGAGACTCAGAGGGGACCTCATCACTCTCTACAACTACCTGAAGGGAAGTTGTAGTCAGGTGGGGATTGGGCTCTTCTCCCAGGCAACTAGTGACAGGATGGGAGGGCATGGCCTGAAGGGAGGTTTAGGTTGGATATTAGGAAGCACTTCCTCACAGGAAGGGTGATTAGAGAGTGGAATGGACTGCCCAGGGAGGTGATGGAGTCACCATCCCTGGAGGCATTTAAGAAAAGATTGGATGCTGCACTTAGTGGCGAGATTTAGCTGATATCATGGTGTAGGTCATAGGCTGGACTCGATGATCTCAGAGGTCTTTTCCAGCCTCAATGATTCTGTGATTCTGTGATCATGAATTAATTGAGTGTTATAGCTGATTACACTGAGAAGCCTGCCTGTGCCTGCCTTACCCTGAGCCACTCTGGAGGTACCAACTTGGTTACAGCTCTGATTTTGATATAAGGATGTGCTTTTATTCTTGCTGTTCTGAACAGATTCACACCAGATCAGAGTTGAATTTCTTGTGCTAGCCTAATTTTTCTTCTGGAGAGAATTTTTTTAAGTGGGAAGGTATTTCTGTCTTTTCCACTTTATGTGAGGTTTCTGAGAGCCACTGTAGATCAAAGTGAATTTTCCTCCCAGGCTCCGAAGCCTTCCCGATAAGGGAATAATTGGTGCGTTGGCTGAACTTTAGTCTTGGTGCCAACAACACTGAAAATTACATTTCACTGCAAGAATACTGTACAAAGAGTTCTCCTGATACTCTGTCGATCTCTGCACAGGCAGGACAACGGCATTTAAATGCTGTTTTATCTGTAAATGTGCATTCACTCTGCCAACACGGCTGTGGGCTGCGGGCACGCTGCAGGAGCCTCACACTGCAGGTAAAGCAGCACAGTGGGAGTTTGCAGCCAGAAGCTTCTGTCTTCCCTGACACACGTATTGCAAAAAAGCTGAGGTCTCCTCTCTGATATTGGATGCTATTGCTCTGTTGGGTGCCATAATGCACAGCATTAAAAAAAAAAAATCTAAAAGAGAACAATATCCATTTGTTGAGCGCTGCAGCCTAGGATGCCAAAGGGTGATGCTGGAGACGCTGGCTTTCTACATGGAGCTGTACAGCAAAGACTTGCAAGAGTTTGCAGTTTCGGATAGCTATGAAAAATGGCCTTTTCCTATCAGATGAGAATGCAGGTGTTACTTCTGTTAGTGAAGATTTGAAAGGCTAGCAATATTTTTTCATAGATATTTATACACATACATGTATATATGACTACCTGCCTGAAGTGTCTTGTAATGCAGGCTAGTAGCATTTCCTCTGCAACTCAAATGTTAACAGGTGTTTGTGAACCTGTGGAGCTTTCTTCCTGTGGTTCTGTATCTGAAGGTTTGCTTCATATCACTGATGTCCTCTAAAGCATGAAGTAATACATTTTAACAGGTCTCACTTTCATTTAAGCTTATGATGGACCCAAATGAACTGTGCTTTCTGATACATTCTGTTAATAACATCTTTTGGGAAGCTAGCAATGCTGAACCCAAGGGAGGAGTACTTTAACTATTGGGTCTTGAAGTTAACCCATGTAGAGTGATGATTAGTCAAATTGATAGGTCTTCTATTCCTGTTTCATTATTCAATGTATGTTTTTTATGTCACTTGGTAAATACTTCGGCTCTGAAATACAGCTTGTTCATTTCTGATGGAATAGATGTATTTGTGAGGCTGGACCTGAGCTGAAATTTTATTTTGTATGGGCATGGTATCTATGGTGCCTTATCTGTTGCAACCAGGTGATCAATCTGGTTGGAGAAAGTCATTGTTGCCAAATAGATAGTTCTAGCTTAGAGGGGAAGAGTTTTCTACAAACAGTTTGTGTTTTCCATCTCTCTCCATTTTTCTCTCGCCAATAACTTCATGAGGAAAACAAGGGGTTTTTTTGAAACTCTAATTAAGTAGAAACCTGACTGCTGAGAGCTATCTTCTATAACACAGCATGTACATAGAATGAGAGAAGTGCAGTGTATTATAAGCTGCTAATGAATTTACCTCTGCTTTGCTTTATTACAACTATATGCAAAATATTTTACTTCTCTTCAGCACCACTGAAATTGAAGAAATAAATAACAGGCTTCTCTACCTGTGGGTCTTCTCTTTGAAGTTGGTAGCGCTTATTCATTACCTTACAGCAGTTGCCTGCAGGTTTTGCACTGATAGTCACTTTTACAAGGTTCCTGTCTGGGCTCTATGTCTTATGCCAAACTTCAAATGAAAGTAATTTTAAAGTAGGCAAGTGTGAGGTGAATTAACCTTTAAAATGATCTTTAAAAAGCAAAGTAAATCTTCTATGTATTCATGCTTTGCAAAGGATTTTGGATTTTTTAGTGTTCTTTATAAGGAGTTTCGGATCAGTTTTAGCTTTCTGACTGCATTGTATTGTCTTCTGTATCACTGCATGTGTAGTCTTTTTCCCTTTTAACAGGGCACAAGATATTTGATACTAATTTTCATTTATCTCTTATAAAGAATTGATCTCACCGTGTCTGGTAGCCATTGTCAGTGTTGTTCTTTGCCTTATATCATTAAACCTATATGGTATTGGGCAAACAAACTAGGCCTAGGATTTACAAATAGCAATCTTATAAAAATGTAGGAAATTTTCTTAAGGAATATTGCCTATGCATTTCAGGACAGGAGGATTTAAAATAAAAAATACCTCACACTCTGTTAACATTTCTTTTAGAAAAGAGGATACATAACCTCCCATTCATCCGTGTTTGAAGTCATAAAAATACCCAGAAGCATATGATAGGCACTTGCCAGGGGAACTACCAGCTGGTAGCAGGAAGGAAGAGGAGGAGGGGAAATAATAAATTGTGTAGCCTCATCTTTGAATTTCAAGGTCTGACTGGATTTCAGGCCAGCCGGTCACACAACCTGATGCACATCAGTGTCATCTTCTGCTTGCAAGAAGGTGTTCCCATCCAGCCAGCTAATTCTGAACAAAACCCAGAGCACGTCTGGGTTTGCAAGAGCCTGGCTTATTATCAGTTTGGTAGTGCAAAATGCGAAGAGTAATTGCCTATAAGAAAAATAAAACAAATTAAGACATGGTTCAGTAGAAAACAATGTTTTTGTGCGGTTTTTTTTGAATCAGAATGGTTTTCTAGGATGTGCCATATTTCAGTTGCTGAATGAGAGATGTGCTATAATTATAAAGATGCATTGTTTCTATTCCAGGCTTGCCTCCGGCCTTCAAGGGGGTGGTTACAGGCAATACATAGAAAAAGATGTGCTGAGACTCAGCTGGTGTAAGTCAGTGCAGCTCTGTTAACTTACACGGGTGTACATCTTTGGAAGCACCTTCCTTCTTGGCCCCAGACACCATAGAAAGAGATTTATTTTATTTTTTCCCCCCATGTAAAATTGCTTTCTGGACAGGTTGTGTCCACATGTGTTACAGAGGTAGAATTGCAAACATTTTTGCATGCAGGTGACACAGAACAGAAATGCAGTTCTAAGCAAGTTGTGCATATTACAAATGGAGCTGAAGTCCACTCTGAACAAAAGTGTTGGTCTGTTATCCAAAAAATTATTCTGCAAGATACTATTGTGCTGTATGAAAGCACAGGCCAATTCATAAACGCTGTGGCATGCTGGCTTTATTTACTAAGAAAGATAATAAATGATCAGACATCAGATAGTCATATCTGACTATGCCTGGGGAGACCTTATAGCAGCCTTCTGGTATTTAAAGGGGGCCTACAGGAAAGATGGGAAGGGACTCTGTCAGGGAGTGTAGTGATAGGACAAGGGGTAACTGAAAGACAGTAGATTTAGATTACATATTGGGAAGAAATTCTTTGCTGTGAGGGTGGTGAGGTAGTGGAACAAGTTGACCCCTCTCTGGAATTGCTCAAGGCCAGGTTGGATGGGGCTTTCGGCAATCTGGTCTAGTGGAAGGTGTCCCTGCCCATGGCAGGGGGGTTGTAACTAGATGATCTTAAGGTCCCTTCCAACCCAGAGCATTATATGATTCTGTATTGCTTTCTCTTTCTGTTTTGTAAACACAGGAACAAAGTTTAAAACACGCAAGTCTTCTTTTTTCTCTTTCCTCATTTACATGTGTCTGAATTGCACCTCACATGCCAGAATTGTTTTTTCTGAAGAGAATCTTGATATCCAAAATTGTTGTTTATAACACATGCACTCTGTAGCTCAAGTTGAAACAAAGTTGAATACGTCTAAAATGTTTAAAAATCACTGTAAGGCACTTTTAGATTATGATTTTGGAGACAGGTTATGAGAATCTAAGGTGGATATGCTTCGCCTGTCCACATTTTTCTTAAAAGACTTCAAGAATAATAGCTGATTTCTTCTTCCCTGATAAGATCTGGTAAAAGTATATAGCTTTTTCTGTCATAGTATCTGGGGGAAACATCTTCATTCCTTGCACATGTCTGAGTTACCAATTGCAACAGGCCTAATTTGAATAAAAGTAGACTTTAATACCTGTTTTAGTGTTTCCTGAATCAGTGCCCTAGACTAGGTATTTATTTAGCAAGATGCTGAGCACTTGCTGTAAGATTGAGTGTCTTAACTTTCACTGCCATTTACACAAGCTGCTGATCCTCAGTATCTTTCTCTAAGCTAAATGTAAAGTTTCAGATAAGCTTAGTGATTTCAGGAGGCTTCAAAATTTCAGGAGCTGACATTAATCTACCTTGATTAGGACAGCTACTTTTCTAGTTCATTAAATGGTTGTGGTTAAATATTTTAGGCATTTCATTTGACATATGTTGAAAATGTTGTGTAATCTTATCACAGAATCATCTAGGTTGGAAAAGACCCATGGAATCATCATGTCCAACCATTATCTGCATATAAATGCATATAAATATGTGTATGCTATTACTTACGTGACTTGAACAGAGAAAAGAAAATCAGAAGGAGCTTATCTCTGCTGATTTATTCTTTTAATTTTTAATTATTATTATTACTCTCTTATTATAAGAGAAAAGTAATTAACAGGGAAAGGGCTGCATTGGTTTGAAACTACCTTGAAAAGTACTGGACAAAATCAGTATTAATAAGTAAGAAAAGGAGAGAAAAAAGACTACAGAAAGGGAATACTTTCTAATTTGTAAGAAGGTGTTTAAAAATAGGAGGTCTCATACAGGAATTGAGAGTAGAATTACCTAACTGGGATCTTAATGCAGTAGATAACCTCAACTGTTTATTGGAGTATTGGTTTTAGAGTATGCAGTATTATGTTTCATTCTTGTTCCTTTGGTTCTTTCTTCCCATGCTTCTGAGTGCTCCATTTATAAATAACTTGGACGCCACAGCAAAACTGGCTTCTCTAGCTGTCAGTTAAAGGAATTAAAATATCTTGTGTTCACTATTTGTCTTTAGAGTGTGCACGTATATCACTGTGCAGCAGTATTTCTGGCAATTGAGGTCTGTTTCTGAGTGCGTCAGAGAGAGCTGATAATATGTTTTATGAGAAAATAATGAGAATTCTTCATGGTACTTTTTTGGGGTACAATACAGTCCAAACGCCTGTGGTATTAACTCTCAAACCTGTCAGTGATGGAGCAGGACAGCATAAGGTAAATTCTTAACAGAGAATGTAGCATGGTGCATTAGGTATGTTCTCACATTAGTATGTTTGTACTGATGATGATTACATCCAGCAGAGAAATCAAAGGAAATTTTTAGGTATCTACTTATTGCACTGAAAGTTTACAGTTAGTTTTCTATTATCTTCTGATGGGTGAGAAATCAGTTGACTGTATATACTTTCAATTTGATTAAACTTTGCTGTGTCATAAAGAGGGATTGATGCTTTTAAAATAACTCTTGCTCAATTCCTTTTGAAAAATAAAAATATTCTGTAGTTACTTCCCTTCCTCAAAAGGGATTTTTTTTTTTTTTCATTTTAACACATTGTCATCTTAGAACATATTATATTTATGGGTCTTTTTAGCCTGTGTATCCTGAATGTAATTGTTTCACAATAGCTGGTAACTGTGCTTTTCTCATAAGAGAAAGAAAAGTTACATAATTTTTTGTTGTTGTTGAACTGGCCTTTAAGTACAATCAGGGAATGCACCCAGGGATTTTGTCAATCCGTTAGTTATCCTTTGTGTCTCATCTTGGTGTGCATCCATTGCCCTGATTACTTAAAAAGACACCTTAATAATTTGGATGTTGGAGATTCCGATCATTTTGGTATAGTCTGGTCTGGTCTGATGACTGAGAAATTTGGTTAATAACACTGCTATGCTGCTGGACCAGCTTGTTAGAGTGTGCTAGTGTTGCTCCTTTCTCTCGGAAGAGACGGAGTAGAGACCAGGTCGTGCTGACCTCACTACATCGTATCACTTTGTGAAATGCTCAACAGTTCAAAGCAGGGTAATAACTGTAGCCAGGGAAAATCCTCTTTTGTTTGTTTTATGGAGCTTTTAACGATATCCCTGCAGTACCCTATTCCATAAAAAAAACCCAAACAACATTTATCAGACAAGTGAATGTGGCTGAAAACTAAGGCTAGTGAAACACTTGCTTCTTACTAGAGTCATGTCTTCTTTGGAGTTCCTTTCAGTAAAACATACTTTCAGTGCAGCTTTCTACCACTTTTGCTTTATATTGTCTTATTCTTGCTATTGCTTTCATGGTTTTGTTGCTTTTGCAGCCTTAAAACTAGCTTAATAATAGCATTATGCTGGTCATCTGCATTCCTCACATAGTCCAAGAGGTCAGCTGTACCTATATCACTGAGAAGTTGATTTTTCTCTCTGATAACTTGCATAGTTACCATTGTTTCATTGGAGTAACATCTCCCTTTCTACTAATTCAATGAGATCTTTAAAATTTACCTCTGAAATGTTATGATTTGCCTTGTAATAGCAGTGTTGATCATGTTAAAGAATTAATGCAGTCATTTTCCTGTTCTGCCCCTGCATCACTTTTCAGCCTTTGTATCATCAGTATTTCAGGCCATGCATTTCTGTGGACCTTCATGTATTGGGAGTGGGGGATAAGAAACTGTTAACTTCATTCTTTCTCTTCCTCTCCACCATTATTGACTACTAGTGGTACAGAAGCTCTTTGTCATGTGTCTGTGCAAATTTTCTTTTCTGTATTTGCATATCCTATTTATTTATTTGTCCCTTTCCCCATCCGGTTTGGTTTTTTGGTTTGGTTTTCTGAAAAAGAGTGGACCGTGATATGCAGGTGTTAAGTGGTGCCAATCTCTTGAGAATTTGCCTTCATTCATTCACACTTCAACTGTTTCAGTGCAAACCCCCTCAATTCCTTCAATATTGTAGGCAGTACTTTCTCCAAAGTACTCACAGTCCTCACAGCTCCCTTCTTCAGTAAGTAGAGAGGAACTGTTCCAGCAGCTCCAGGGAAGTAGTTCCCTTTTGCCCAAAAGTGTGGCTGCAAAGAGCAAGGACTGCCACTGCAGCTGCCCTGCACGTGGCTTAGAGCAATTTTAAATGCAGACGGGAGATGACGACGCCCTAATCCCTCCTGCCTGGTGTTTTTGAGAGCTTGGAAGTCATGGGCAGAGTTACTGAGTGCACTAATGTCAGAGCAAACAAATGGTTTCACTGAAGCTGGGAGTGCAGCTGCCCCTTCCAGTTACATGACATCTGTTTTCACCGTCATTTAAATAGGCAACATGAAAAGTCTTAGGCTGTCTGCCCGCTGATTATTAAAGCCACTGCTGCTAAATGAATAATAAATGGTTAAATTGCAGTTTCCAATTTTCAAAAAATTTGAATGTCTCAATATTCCGCATTTTTTCAAAACTCACTTCTAATCTCTACATTTGGATGTGTACCTCATGGTGTCATGAAGATGAACCCTTCCCTCTTACTGGACTAGCAAGGAAATGGGTAGAGAAAGTGTCAGGAAAATGGGTAGATGCTCTAGTGAAGAACTCATTGGAAAATTCTGAGGTGCTCTGGAGTGAGGTGTGCTAGCTCACTACACTGCAGTGGAGGATATGGGTTCTCTTCCGCCACAGCCTCCCCATTGATCTTACTGCCTTATGGATGAGAATGAGTATCTCCCCGGGATTCAGCCCCCAGCACCACTTAAAATATCTCAGCTACTTTTATAGCCAGTGTCTTTCCGTTAGAAATAGGCTGACATTTCCCCCACTTTTAGGAAAAACCCAGTATTTCTGTACTGGTTAGATTTCCATTTTTCATTCTGCTTGCTTGTTCTGTTGCTATTCAGATTCAGAAGGATAGTCAGCAGTATAAACCTCTTGCTTTTTGTGTAGCAAAATACTGCTGGTTGGAATTAATACACCAGGCATTGTGCTATGGTTTGTTGTAAGATGTACACTTGAAACTGAATCACTTGAAATGGATTTTTAATGATGAGGTTAGATGTGTTTTAAAGTGATTTTATTTGGGAATTCTGGTAAGGTTCATTTTAGGAATCAGCAGGATATTTAGATATCTAGGAAGAGTGCTCTTATATCAACCACATCTACCCAGCACAATTGGAGCTCATTATTAATGCACAGACTGGTTCAGAAATATTTTAACACCTGGACCCACACATTCTTCAAATGGCAGCATGACTGCCTGCCTTCATTAACTGCAGATTGAACAAATGATTGCTTAAAAAAAATTGACAAAATACCTACTGCTTCACTGGACTCCGTGTGGCTGCATGAATCTATTCGAAGTTGAGATTATTACAAGATCAAGACCTTAGTTTCCTCTCCACTGCAAATGTCTTCTTATCACATAAGCAGCACATGTCATGAGCTTCTATTGTGCCGAGCATATGTGTTCCTTGTCTTGGTGTGGTGTCACAACAAGGTACACTCGTTCTTCCAATGTGTTGTGACTGGGCACCAGGCCAGAGACAAAGGGTTTCCAGTATCCAAGAAGTACAGCACGCCTCACTGCTTCTGAGTGGGTTTTTTCTCTAGGAGAAAACAGTGGATTGGTTTCTGTGAACACCATTGGGCCAGCTCCTGATGTGGTGATGATCCATATTGGGAGTGGATGTGATCCCAAATGTGCTGGTTTGTTCAAATAGTTGTAGTGAAACAAAGGTGTAGTGAAGAAACATAATTTCATTTTAAATACAAATGTTTCCCTTGCTATTTTATGATGATTCATAGGATGATGCATAAATTTGGTCTGGTAATTATTTAAATAAGCTTTCCAGCTGAATGGCAGCTTTAAGCCCTTAAGTATCCTGATGCAGTGGTGTAGCTTTGCCCGTGCCAATGAGTTTGGATGCTGCTACACTTGGTAGGAATTTGTGTGTGTTAACTGAGCCACTGAGCCACTTTTATGGTCTTCAAAAAGACCATAAAGGCAGTTTTATGATCCAAAAGCAGCATTGCTTTTACGGTAAGCCAGCATTTCCAAATAAACCCTGTGTAGTGCATACCTGGAATTCAAATGAGCCAGCTGCTGAGCCAGCACAGCAGAGCTTGTGGAAGTACATTTCATAAAAGCCTCCCGTAGGCTTTTGGCTATTTTTTTTTTCTTCTTTTTTAGGTTTAAAGAAAAAAAGCAAGTAAAATAACTTGAAATAAGTCTTTAAAGACCATAGTTAGGAGAAGACTCTCTGCTTGGGTGGGTTATTCCAAAGGCTTTACAACACAAAGGGGATAGGAAATCTGAAAGGCAGAGTGTATACCATTCTGTACAGGGTAAATCAGAGCAGATTTTAAAGTATATGTAAACAAGCACGAGTTGTGAGCTGGGGGGTCCTTCTGAGAGAAAACTGGTGTCTCTCTTCTGCTCACAGTAAAGAAAACCATTCTGTTTGTTACCAAATGGTAAGGAAGAGATCTTCCAGCACAGAAACCATCAGCAGCTGCTTTTTCATACATATTTACGCAAAAATCTTCCTTGGTGAAATCGTTCCCTCCCTGTAACCTTATCTGCGAGCTCACAAGCTCTGGCAATGCCAGAAAGGCAGACTTGTCTCCTTGGCACAAGAGGAGAGTAATCTGTTGAGGTCAGCTGTAGTTTTTCTGCATGAGTTTTCTTCCCAGTCTTTTCATGATCCACAGCTTCGAGGTGTACAAAAGCTTTAAAATTCTCTTCCTACTAAGGATCAGTTTCATCCTGTTGAGGTGTTTTACAGTTTCTGCAGCTCCAAAGTAGATATTAGAGACACTAAATCTAGTTTAATCTCAGAGGGTTTTTTATGATGATAATGGGATTATTTGATGATGGAAGGAGACTCCTCAGAACAGGTGGCTGGGAAAGCTGGAGGGACAGGTTCTCAGTTCTGCTGCTTGAGCATGGAGCATCCCTGACAGAGGAGCCCTCTTTTCACTTTAGAGCTAAACATTGTCTCCTTTTAGCATGTGCTATGCTTTTTAATGAACTTGTAATTTGGCTAAATTGCTTCATGTTTTCACTGATTTGAGGAAAAGTACAGTCTCAGTCAGGAGTTTGCCTTTTTTCCTTTTGCTGCTAATTTCAGATTCTCTCTTTACAGCATAGGCCCCTCTGTTTTCAAAATATTTTCCAAATCCTGTTTTCTTAGTGGTTTTAGTGTGTGTCTCATTAACAGAATTATTTTAGTAAGAATCACTAAATAAGAAACCAGTTTCTTCCACCATGTAAACCTTTAGGAAAGCTGTAAGTTACTAAAATAGAGCACTATGATAACGTTATGAGATGTGCTCACTACCTGTAGGAAGAAGATGCCTCAGCCCCATACAACTTGCTTTTTTCTCGTTGTGAAATTTACAATAAATTACTCTGGTTTTGCTCTCTCTCCGATTAAAATTGGATTATGGACAGAATTAGTTTCTAAAAGCCATCTTATTGATAGACCTGTTTCTGTGATTCATAATATATTATGTATTTAGTAGGTCCTTTTCAGAATAAACAAAACTCTTCTGACTGAGCATATCTCAGTAATGCTTTATGGTAAAATTAGGGATTTCATTTAATCCTGTCCTGACAATCTGCAGTGCTGGGTCTGTGGTGATGCCTGCTCAGTTCCTACTTGTACTCCTCCTCCTCCCAGCTGTCATGCTGAGCTCATGCAGTAGGTAGAACCTGGCTCTGTGGAGGCAGATAGGCATGTTTATGAAGTCTCCAGTTCCTGTCATCTTCCTCGTTTTAGCACAGTTGCAGTGGTTTCTCTGCTGGGGTCTCTCAAAAAGGTAGCTCTGGTTACCATGGGTATGAAGAGAACCATGAGTTTGTTTACTTACACCACAAACAGCATGGATACAGTGCTGGGATGAATTTAACTTTTCGATGCAGGCAGCTACTCAAATACCATTTATATACACAAAGTAAGGTTGGAAAAATCACATATTGAAAGGCTTCCTGGTGAGACTTCTTCATATTTTTCCTCTATGGGGAAAGGATAAGAACAGTTGGGTCCTTTACTGTTTCAAGTACCTCATTTTTCATCCTTGAAAGAGCTAAAGCACAAATATTAGTTGACTTTTTTTAATTAATGTGTGTTGTTAAAATTTTGTGGGAATGTTGATAGTAATTTCATGTTTTGCTTCCCTCATCCATACTGGCACATTACCTAAATGTTTTTGATGCCAGCCTCATCATAAATCACTCCTTATGTTCAAAGCAAATGGTTTTATTACCCACATATAATGGAATGACAATATTCCTCTTGATGCCTGAAAGACTCAACCTTTCATATGGGTCAACCTCATTCTGTTCTTACTGCTTCTTTTTTTCACCTTCGAGAATAAACTTCAGTACCTTCTATTTTTTTCACAAAACAACATCTCTTTACGTACAGCAGAAACAAGCTCATGGGGTTGGTGAGGAGATGCTTTCTTTTTTGTTGCTGTTGAGTCCTGTACTCACTGTCCGTGTAGCAGGTACTTCTTAGAGCTTTTGAAAGAAATTAGTATCTTGCTTTTTTTCTTTTTTGAAGACAATGATTAGATCATTCACAAAATAACTCGTACAAGAAATACATCAATCAGCTTGTTTTCTAACCACCTTTGTTTTCTCTTATATCCATAATTCTGATTTAATATCCTGAATGAATGCAGATTACATTAAACATACTCTGCTACACATTACAATTGTGCATATAAGATGGCAATCGTTGAATTTATTTTTCCTTTTACCATGTATCATCACTGCAGATTTTTTTATGACTTTGATAGCATTTACAGGGACATAAGGAAGCAAAACATACAGACTGTTTTACACACAAAATTAAGAATAAGAATTTGAAAGTCTGCTTTTGTCTGTAAAGAATTATGAGCTCTTGGTTAAAACTTTTGTCCTGAAGAGCAATCATACAAGTTACATTACATTATCTGTATACTTAATATGTTGCTTCTCTATTTCACTGGCATTTCCATTCTTACCTATGTGGGAATAATGAAGGGATGCTTTGATGACAGTTGAGTGAAAAATATATGGAAAGAGTTTCCTGTGTAATAAAAATATTTTTTACAAAAATGCTCTGAACAAGGCCTTTAGTTTTTTCCACATGGGAGGAGACTGCCTTGATCAAACAGTCTCACTTCAGTTGTTTGAATTGATGTGAATTCCTGGTTTAAGAACCATATGTAATTTTTGCCACTCATTTTATGAAAGCTTCAGTATTTTCAATCTCAAGGACAACTAATGATCTTTATTTTTCATGAATCCAAATGAATACTTTGTTGCTATCTTAGCTGACAGACATTATTTATGTAATGAAAAATGAGGTAACTGTTTCATTGCAACTGGGAACCCTGGAACATCCATAACCTTCCCAAAATTGAAATGTGTTCAGCCACAATCTAATAAACACATAAGTGCATTACACAAACAGATAGATTTATTGTCCCTTACAGAAACTGAACTGCTAAGCTCCTGATGTGAAGAAACGATTGGCACCAAGGCAATTCCATTTCTGTCTCTATCCTTTGGGCATTCAACTTGACACTCAGCTGTCAACCATCATGCCCAGCAGAGTTGAAGGAAGCCTTCTGTGGCTGCAGTTGTCAGTCAGCAGACTGAGTCAGCATGCTTAATACACAAATAGTTGCTGAATATACTTTTTGTAACCCATTATACTAACACCAAATGATACGGAGAAGCACAAAATTCCTCCTTTGCGCTTCACTATTTCATGTACTTTGTGCTCACTGCCATTATCAGGTGGTAATACACCACTTTCCCTGGTTGTGGAAGATGTGGTTAAGATCTACCTAATGGTGACTCCTCGGGAGGGGAATGCAGCAGTAGGTGGATCGTCTGGACAAATGGCTTAGCACCAGGTCAGACTTTGAGAGAGTGAGATCACATAAGCTTCTCCTCTTTCAGACCAGATGGGACATTCCATGTTCAGAGGTGGCTCTGGGAGTGATGGAGCTGCCATAGCAAAACCCTGGAACTCACACTGCTTCTCAAAAGCCAAATCTAAAGCATTATCACACTTTTTTTGTAATGAAAAGGAAGAGAACTCCTAAGTTTCTGACTAAGGTGAAAGCTTCACTAGATATGTATGTTTTGGAAGAATGTATCAGAATATATCTGTTGAAAAAAGAGAACATCTGAAACTTCCAAATCTCACTCAACAGAAAGAGATTGCTAATTTGGAAATGTCTCTGCAATGCTTATCCTCTTCCTCTTTTTATTAAGTTTGGTTCCTCACAGAACTATAGTCTCCCATGCTACATCACAGCCAAGAACTTACTAAATACAGTATATTTTACCCAGCAAATAAGAAGACTAGAACAAAAATCTTGATGATTCATAAAAGGAAATAAAAGAAAACATTTTTACATCCTTCTTGTAACTTTCCTATTGGAAATTCTAGGGTGTTTTTCAACAAAAACATCTTTTTATTAAAAGGGGGGCGGGGGAGAAATCATTCTTCTGACATTTTTTTGACTCAAACTTTGTTTGTTCATCAAGTGGATCTAACAGAAAAACCTTGAACATTCAGCAAATTGCTTAGCCTGATTTCTGTAAATGTTGTCTAAGGAAGGGCAGATTATTTGCATGCTGATCTTGCTTTTTATTTTGCTCTGTTGCTACAAACCCCTGAGTAAATACCACAGGCCGCATGTTCTTTGTCCTGTTGAAGTTCAAACCACTGCCTTTCTTGAGCATTGCCAGATCTAACAAGGGTTAAAGCATTTCAGTAACACGCAGCTTTGTATATTCAAAAGTTGTAGTGCAAATGAAAATGCTTGTTCTTTATTAATTATGCTAGCCCTTGGGAAAGAGATGGTGGGAAAGATTTGCACTGCTGCTCATCTCACTCACAAGAGATTCAGATGACTTCTTCGGACAAATTGTTACCCAGAATGACCTTATTACATGCAAATAATAGGGAAGGGTTTTGCATTTGAACCAGAATACAAGACAACACGACTAATTGTGTTGGTAGAATGGCATTAATGCTCACTGTAAAATAATGATTCCCTTGCACACCAGGAAGCAGGTTAATTAAAGGTGAGCATGACAAGTCTTTTTAAAATCAGATGCAAAAGCAAACAATTTTTTTCATATATCAAAAAATTAAGGCAGTGCAATAGACCTTAATGCATTTGTGTTGCATCTCCTGGGAAATCTTTCTGTATCATACTTGTATATGGAAAGTTGAACAGCAGGTTCTGTTTTCATGACTTTCTGCCAAACTGTAACAATGTCATCTGGCAGTAAGGGTGTTTGGCCCTCAGTACCCCAATGTATTGTAAATCTGTTGCTTTCCTATAAATAGATTTATCATACTACAAATTAGATTAGAATCTGATCCTGATTTTGAAAAGCAAGTTTCAAATGAGGAGGTCATTTCATCTCGTTTGTTAGGGAATAAAATAGCCCAGACTGTTGTATGTAGTGTGGAACAGTAAAACCCCAGTAGGTTTTGGAGTTTTCTTTAAAGAAACCATAACCATCCTGGTCCCTGGAAAACATTAAATCCATTCCAAATTTGAGAATTATAGTTTATTCTTGTGTTAGTAATTCAGTGAAAAAAAAAAAAAAAAATAGGATATCAAACCATGCCAGAGTGTCCCTACCTTAAAAATGGTAGGCATTTAGATTATTGAAAACTCAAGTTGGTTTTAGCCTGACTACTACCCTTGGAAGAAGGCATAAATGTTGGAGGTGTTTTGAGTGTTCCCAACACCTAACCACTGTACCAGCAAATGTGCTGCAATATTATTAAAGAAATGGAAAACCAGTGAAACAAAATTGTGAGTTACATAAGTTTCGTTACATAAATTAGCTCCCATCAAGCCCTCTGTTACTGGACCTGATGTTACTCTGAAAATAAGAGTAACACATTTCTTAGCTCCAAGGTCTATATTATATTGGTTTGATAAATACTCTCCCTTGCACTGGAAGTCTGAGTTTCTGTTAGCTGGTTTCAATATTTATCTCTACAGTGCCTCAGCTGCCTGTATTTCATTTAGAGTAAGAGTCGATTGAGAACACACATTTAGAAGGATGTGGCTAATTTTCTTATATTCATAACGTTTTATGAGAGAGTGCTCCTTTGATTTGCTAAGAGGGGTTGCAAAGTCGAGGACCATTAATTTAAATTGAAGATGCAAGAATCTCTGTATTTAATCCACGGGCTCCCTCTCCTGGTCTAGGACATGCTTGGCATAAGGAGTTTGATTAATGCAGAAGCTGACTACGTGCAAATTGATTTAGTGACATAGTGTCAACGGTATTTCCTAACTTCTTTTATGTTTAATGAGAGAACTGTGCTCTCCCTAGTAGCAATAATGAAATGAATACGGGTGTTGTGACAAATCAGGGTTGCAAGGCTAGATTTATCTTATTCAAATGCTGACTAAGACATAGTTCATAAGGACTGAAAGCAATGTCCTACAAACCATGTTTACACATAAAATCAGTGAACTTGCATATCCAAATAACCACATGAATGTTTACTGTCTGGTTTTACTGACACTGTCATTTTTGTTTCTATGACACCTTTGTATTCTGTTTTCACCTCCTACAGGTCATACTACATCTAAATTGGACTATTTTTTGAATGTATTTGATAGTGGAGAAAAATGAACTTTGCATTAATTTTCTTAGATTAGCAACACATTAGTATTGTAAATTAGTTAATAAATTTGAGGCCCTAGAGTCATAAAGCACACCTTGTACGTAAGAATGGTATCTAAGAGATCAGTTACTTTTGCCTCAAATTTTTAAGCCCATTGAGCAATTTTATTAAATAAATTTCTGGCAGAGACATTGAGAATTTTTTCTGAGTTTTAGCTTCCCAGTCTCCTTAGAATTTTTTTAAGCTTGAGTTTATCAACATGAACAAAAGTTCACATAGCTTAAGAAGCATAACAAATATCCTAGAGTGGTCCTTTCTTTAATTCTCTTAATACATATGTATATTGCAGCAGACAGAATTAAAAACAGCTCTAAATGATTTGGAATAGATATCTTGCAGCTTGCCCTGAAGTGTCACAAACCTTCACATACTTGGACCAAAGATTTTCTCACTTAACTCTGTCTTGTTTTGTCCTGATGTAATTAATGCAAACAAAGCACCAGACTGATGAGAAATGCTTTCACTTTAGACTATCAGCTTTTTATTCTAGAGCCTAAGCTTATAACAAATATTGAAAACAGTTGGTAGCATTTTCATTAGTGATAGAAATTGGGTGTGAATTTATAACAAGAATGATCCCACTAGTAAAATATAAAATTTCACACCTCATTCAGAAATGCCTTTCTAGAGCTGCTGATTTAGATGTTCCTTTCGGCACCACTGAAAGCAAGCACTGACACCTATGTCTTATGAAGCAAAACCAGGTTTAGGAGAATTAATTACAACTGTTCGCTCAATGTGCTTTTTATTTGTGCCAAAGACACAGGGAATAAACTTTTCATGTGATCAGAGGATACAAGATGCACATGAGATGTTTTAAATACTTTGCTCCTGAAAGCTGGTCTGACTTACATGACAAGAAGGAGGGCAGTTGAAGTGAATAGAAATAAAGTATAATGCATGAGTCAATAAAGTCTGTATTTCCTAAAAAATTACTACTTCTATGTATACTGCATCCACTTAAAATGACACCTGTTTGCTGTGCATTCTTGTTCATGCCATGTTCTTGGTCATCTGCTTCACCATCTGTGCAAATCTTCTATCCTAGCATCTACTATGTATCTGTTCATCTTATTTAAGTTTGTAGGGATTGAAATGATTTCTGAACTAAAATACCTACCCTCTGTAACACCAGCACGCTGAGATATGCATGTAGCTTGACATTGTCAGTGGAAAGTAGCTTTAACATGCATTGGTTAAATAGGCAACCTGACAAGAACACAGCACCGTTACGTGCTTTACTGACTCCACTGGTACCTCGAAACCATAGTAATCATTTAACTTTATGTACTCTCCTCCCCATTTTAACTAAGCCTATTTAAAGTCTAGATTGTAAGAAACATTTTGCTTATGATGAAGAGTGGCTTCATGCAATGTTGTGACTTGTTGAGTCTTTTCCATTAAAGCAATGTGTGGGTTTTTTCTCTTTTTGTGCACAGGTACTTGGAACACCAAACGAAGATACGTGGCCTGGAGTCCACTCTTTACCCCATTTCAAACCAGGTAGGTTGAAGTACTAATTTCATCCCAGTTCTCTTCCTGGAAGTACAGGACACATAATTACAGCCCATAAGCATCAGAATGATCTGGTACACAGTGCACAAACCATAACACACTTTTTATAACTGATTACTTTTTATTGTTCTTAGGGGGGTATGATTCATTCCCTAAAGACTAGAAGTACATGGTCAGCTTCATTATGCTATATATGTATGTATGTGTATATAAGTAATGTGAACATTTGAGTGGTACTCTTAGAAATACTGTTTTTTAAATGTGCCAAGCAGGTGAATGAGTAGGAGACATGTTGGTTAGTGGGTGTGGTGAAACACTGGAACTGGTTGTCCAGAAAGGTTTGACATATCCGTGCTGTCCAAAACCTGACCAGACAGGGCCTGAGCAGCTTGAACTTGTTGAACTTGCTCTGAGTGGGTTTGGACTAGATAATCAAGAGAGGGTTATTAGGTGCTTTCACATTAAGTGTGTAATTGGCTCCCAATATATTTTCCAAGGATGAGTCTTCAGTTTATAGGCATATGACTAAAGCCTGGAAGTGAGTGACAAAATTGACCCAAGAATCCAATTTCAAATGGTTTTGGCCTTGCAGGCCTAGGGTCTCGCAATAAACTACTGGTTCTCCTTTACTGTAGAGCACAGATTCACAGAATCACAGAATGGTAGGGGTTGGAAGGGACCTTCTGATATCATCTAGTACAAACCCCCTGCTAAAGCCAGTTCTCCTAGTTCAGGTTGCCTAGGAACATATCCAAGCAGGTTTTCAAAGTCTCCAGAGAAGGAGACTCCACAACCTCTCTGGGCAGCCTGTTTCAGGACTCTGTCACCCTCAGAGTAAAGAAGTTTCTCCTTATGTTTAGGTGGAACTTGTGTTCTTGCTTGTGCCTGTTGCCCTTTATCCTATCACTGGGCACTACTGCAAAGAGACTGGTCCCATCCTCTTGACTCCCACCTTTAAATATTTATAAAGGTCCCCTCTAAAGCTTTCTGTTCTCCAGGCTAAGCAGACCCAGGTCTCTCAGCTGTTCCCTGTAAGAGAGATTTTCCAGTTCTCTAATCATCTTAGTAGCCCTCCACTGTAATTTCTCCAGTAGTTCCTTGTCTTTCTTGATCTGGGGAGACCAGAGCTGGACACAATACTCCAGATGTGGCCTCACTCAGAGTAGAGGGGGTGGAGAACCTCCCTTGACCTGCTGGTCACACTCTTCTTAATGCACTCCAGGTGACAGTCTGCTCAGATCTTGTCATAAACTGTGACAGCCTGGCATCCTATGTCATTTAAACCTAATTTCCAAGTCATCTTCTAGGTCAGACATGAAGATTCGCTTTTCATTCCAGCCTGTCTTATTCTTCCATTTCTGCAGGATCATAGTGACTTCTTTGGGGCAGCAAAGAAGCAAGAGATGGCTCAAAGGAGTTGAAAAGGACAAGGAGATCCAGGCAACTCTCAAAATGAGATAGAGAAGCTAATATATTGTAGGGCTTACCCAGATAGTAACACAAAGCCTCACAAAAAGGGAAAGCAAACAGCTTCCTTGCACATTGCTTTTCAGTTTCTGTCCTAGTGCTGCCTTATTGCTACATAGTGAAATCACTCTCTAGTACTTTGTACTGAATTAGTAGAACTTTTTTAAGAAGTGCAGTTTTTCGCTGAAACACTAAAAATACTGCAGCGTTCTTCCCTAAATCAGTGTGTCATTAAGTTTACAAGCTTTTCTGTTGTTCATTCTTGGTACTGATTAAAAGGTGAGCATATACACAGAATTTCTTTACAGAAATATAGTGGTTTCAAACAGCACCCCAAAGACATTGGTCTTATCCATGAACAGTAAAGAGGAGAAAACTGGATATGTCAGTGAGTGCTCTTTGGATTTGTTCTAGGTTTTATTCTTCTGTGTGATACAGGAAAGTTTTGAACAGTAGATGGCAGCCAAGAAATTTCCTGGTTTCGTTTTTCTGCTTGGCTCCCAAGTGTCTTAAGTGATGTGTGTTTATTACCACAGAAGAACATCAGGAAATAAATCCACAGTAGGCTCTTCATTATATCTAATTTTTATATAGGCATTGTGTTCAACTTGCTTTTATTTTCCCTGTCCCAGACTATGGATCTTGACTATTTGTACAAATGCAGAATGGGAACAGGAGGAAGGACACCTCCAAGACAGAAAACGGTCACTCGGTATTTTTTGCATGGTGTGTGGGCTTTGTTCTCTCAGATACTTTCCACATCTGTGATGTATGTAGGTTTGCAAGTCAGAGTAGTTAATATTCTCTCTGGTAATTACTTAATATTTCTAGGGCCTGTCAGTGCAAAGCACTGAGCTCCTTAATTCCCATTCACTGTGGAGGTCTGAGAGCACTCCAAGGGAAAAAGCCCTTTTTTGTACACATACTATGTTCTGCACTCCCTTTGTACCACCCTGTATTCTTCATGGCCTTGGTAAAAGGAATTTTTTGTTGTTGTTGTTGTCTTATGGTTCCTTATTTGCTGATTTTAGAAATCACAGCAATAGAAAGCAGAATCTAATTGGACAACCAAAACTTGGCTTACATACCCCAAAACTGAGTAATTGGATTTTATGCTGTTAAAGTGTGGAAAGGTTAAAGCACCAGAACACTTCTGGGATCATACTGGCCTACCAACATCTAAAGCATGCTCTGCACAAAGTGCTCTGACCTATAAGCTGGGCTAGAATTACACTATTTGCTCATGCCTTTAGAGTTGGAGCTGTTTGGTCATGAATACCAGGTTCTCTGTTGCTGCTTAAAAAAAAATCGCCTTCCTTCATGCCATTCTGTGCACAAAAGTTTTCTGGGTATGGCAAGGCTGCATTGTCCCCTTCCACAGATGCTCAGCCAGCCATGCTTCCCTCCCTGCTGGTCTGAAATTGTTGTTATACCCTAGAGAATTTCCTCAGTGTATGGGACTGAAAGACTCTTCTTTCCTGACTGACTTCAGTGGAGCAAAAATGGAGGGTAACGCTTTAATATTACATTTAAGATTACTTAATCTTTCTGCAAAAGAATGCAGAACTTAAAATGTCTTGCCAAATCTGAACCAATTCCATTATCCTTTAAGATTTGTGAAATTGTTACATTCAAATATAGATGATATGGGTTAAGTAACTTCTGTGCTTTGTGAGTCTTTGTGAGTTTTAAGACTGACAGCTGCAAACAGTAGGTGTGATGAGTTGAGAAGTGCAGAGAGCACTCTTGATGAGGATGTCAACATCTACTCAGGCAAGGCTTTGATGCTATAAACTGAGTTGTGTAAGCATAAAATAATTGGTTTTGAACTGAAAGTATCAGTGATAAATAGTTACTGTAGTTTAAAAAGTGCTGGGCACGTTAAATGCCTGTGGAGTTGGGAAGACTACTGAGAGTAGAAACAAAATTTCATTGTATTTCTTGTTTGCATACAGATTTAAATAACTGATTTTCATGCTGTGATTTGATAGGGCACCAGCCCTGTGCTGCAGAGAGCTAATCACAGTTTACTAGGAGAAATGTATCTGAAAAATATGACATTAGTCTCTTTTCTACTAGAGTGGCCAAGGGTCTGATTATTATGGAAAGCAGCCAGTGCATAAACAACTATGATCTCTGACATCTTAATATGTGAGAACATTTCTGAGACTGAATAAGAAATGTATTCCTCAGGCTAGCTCTTGGTGGCTCTACATCATCTAAACCCCTAACTGCAGTGATTTTAACAGCCTGTAATTGTGAAAACAAAATGGTCATCATTTGTTTTGACATTTAAAAAGTCAGAAAATGACTTGTAGTTTATCCCTCTGCTTTGAGATCTTTGATTACATTCTACCTTGCAAATACTCTTAAGTAATAAGGGAGAAATTTTTAAACTAGAGGATGGCCTGGTCTTTGAACTTTCTAGTTACCTCTGTGGTTCACTCTGAAGCTGTTACGACTGCTGTAATCTTAAATGGGTCTTGCTGTACTCACATACAGACAAAGAAATCCAGCCATTCTGGATCACTGTGAAAGTAAATTATCTGCTCTCAAATAAGAAGGCAGTTCAAGGATATGAGAAAATGTTAGTTGCTGTTTTGATAAAATGTTGAGGTTCCATGAAGCTTAGAAGCTCCACATTACAGGTTATTGGACAGTCACTGTAAATGGTGAACATGACCCTCTGACATAAGACTTGGAGAACATGTTTTCAGTATTCATTCTTTTGTTACAATACTTTAAGAAATAAATAGACCAGATCCAACCACCGATCGTATCACTGGACTAATACCTTCAAGAACAAAATGAAAGCAGTCATCAGCTATGTCTCATCTGCGTGAGGGGAGATGAAGCAGTGTTCCAAACTGCTTCCTGACAAGTCTTGTGTCTGCATCTTCCTGTTTTTTCATAGTCTGGAGTCTTATCTTCTTTTCCTCTCCAGCTGGATCTCCTGGATTCAGAGTCTTGCTCAAAGAATTGAGCAACATAAGCCTTTGGATCATCATCTACACTTAAGTTTTCACTTTTCCTACATTCTCAACTGGAGTTTGGGACCTCCATCCTGGGAGGTTAAGTAGGGATTAATCAGAAGGTACTCTCAGTTAATGAAGTGGGAGAAGGTAAGATATGGTCACAATGAAATATAAATGAAGTGACAGTGACCATGAAGAGACAGCAAAGGTCAAGGAGAAGTAACAATTTGTTCAGAAAGTGGAGAAAATGTGAGAATGCTTTGTAATGTTCATTGAGCATCATTTTCATTAGAATACTGTTTCTAGGTGAAAGAAAGTTAAGTATTTAATCTTGGGCTGATGGTGTAGGAGCTTGAACCTCACTATGTTCAACAGATGATTAGATATAATAGGAAGCAATACACCTGAAAAGGTGCATTTATGAGACAATGGAAACATTTCCTGAGCACTGATTTTTAAAAGAGAATCCCTGAAGTCAGGAGGAAGAGAGTTAAGAGACTCTATTTACAGAGAAAGCGAAAGACAGAAAAGAAACTTATTTGAGAAAACCACATTCATAGGAAGTATTGCATAACACAGAGTCTGCCAGAGATTGACAAATACTTCATGGTTTTATTAAAAAATACACCTCAAGTCTATGACTGACAAAACCACTGAAGAGCTGGTGTTCTGACTCAGAAATTCTGCTTTGCTTCCCAGGTGACCAATAAATATAGATTCTGTTTAGAAATATGATCTACCTAACTGCATCTTAACAGCTGATTGATAGCCAAGTTTCTTCAAAGGATTAAGTCTTCATTTAGAGTAGGGCTGGGCTGAGAGACTTGGCATGAAGTCGTGGAAATATTGTAGATGAGGACATACGGCTTTTCAAGCTTTCATAACTGTTGTTCCTATAGTTTCACCAAAGCCTGTCAACAATTCATTACACACTGAATCAATATCTTGTTTATTTACATCTACACTGATGCCAGCAAATGTTCCCAGGCGATGTGGGAGTCTCTGCTGTTAAACTGTTAGAGCAGCCTCTGGCATGCCTTTAGCTCATGAGAACTAGCACTTCCAAATAATTAATTCCTGGGCATGGTTTGGGAGTTAGTGTGGGCTAAAGACCATTCCCCATAAGAAGCAGCAAGTTCCATTCCATCTGTACTGGAGGACAGAGGTGGAAGGGTGCGTGCTGCAGTAGTACCGTCACAGAACAGCGATGGTGTCTCAGCCAGACAACAGTTCTGAGCACATTTTAAATTATTGTGAAAGGCTGAGAGCCCTGGGGATGTTTAGCCTGGGGAAGAGAAGACTGAGAGGGGATCTTATCAATGTTTACAGTTATCTGAAGGGCGGGTGTCAAGCAGAAGGGGCCAGTCTCTTTCCAGTGGTGCCCAGTGACAGGACAAGGAGCAATGGGCACAGACTGGAACATGGGAAGTTCCACCTGAACATGAGGAGGAACTTGTTTACTGTGAGGTTGACAAAGCACTGGAACAGGCTGCCTGGAGAGGTTGTGGAGTCTCCTTCTCTGGAGACTTTCAAAACCTGCTTGGATATGCCAAGCATGGTCACTTCCAACTTCTACCATTCTATGATACTGCTGGTATAGATACGAATCTTCAAGAATTTGAGTATGTGAAGAAGAGGGATCTGTAAAGGAGAATTAAGTTCAAATTTCTCCCCCTCTTAGTTTGGCAAAATTTTAGCATTTGGTGTTTCCTCAAGTCTGTGGTATCCCCAACCCAGGAGAAGCAGAGTTGTCAGTGTTTTCATCATTCTTTAAACAAAATTGCATGAAACTGAAAAGGTAAAGAAACTATTATGTATACAAGGGAGCCAGGCCATGGCTGGAACCATTTAACATAGATGTCTAGTGCTTTAGACAATGCTGGCTATTAAAATGAAATTTTCTACTCATGGTCAGTAAGCAGTTTAGAAACCAGCATCTATCCTTCCTCTTTACACAGCCTGTGCTCTGCTAAAGCAGGTGCTTTTGGAAAGTAAGGGAGGAGAGGAGAGGGGATGGGGATGGAGGGTGGGAAGTTTAAGTCATTTTTCTCAAGACATTTGGCATACAAAAAAGCAACGTTTAACTCATGATTATGATAAAACCCCAGTTGTGATTGAACTTCAGTAAAAAATAATTGCACATTAGTGCTGCAAATAGTGCTTGAAAATTTGCTTGTCATCATGGATGCTTGTCTTTATATCTGTAGCTAACAGAATTTAAATATTTTTAGCATTGAATCTTTAATGAAAATAGCATATTAGTCTTACATATCACAATACAGTGTTAGTCACTTTAGACTTAATTTAAATGTAAAGAAGACCCATTTAAAGAAATCATGCATTAGACTTTTCAAAATATTAATTATGGTGATGTTTAAATATTTGCATTTAAGCTAATCGCATTTGGTTTTAAATAGAGAAGAACATTAATCAAGGAATGCATATTAGCCAGAATGTTTTGATTAACAACATAAAAAAATGCCTTGAAGTCAAACTGCATTTTAAGTTCTTTGGTTTATACTAGAAGCTGATTATCAATAGTGCTAAAAAGGAGTGAAAAAATCAAAATGTAGTCTGCTTCTAAGCCCTTATGTATTCCATCTTGCCTATTCGAGGTCCTTTCAAAGCAAACGTGGCAAATGTATAATAGTTCCTGTGTTTTTCTGACTGATAAAAGAGAAAAAACCCTCATCTTGTTTTAGGTTACTTAAAATGCAAGTGCTTATTTTTTCAATTCTCACAGCAGACCAGTAGTTCCTTCAGTGATCTGCTAATAAGCTCACTAGTGACTTCTGCTGAAATTTGTTTCTGTTTGAACCTGCCCTTGATGCAGGGCTGTCAGATGGAGCGTGTTTATCAGGCAGATAATGATGTTTGCACGGGAGATCAGCATGTAGGTATATATGTGGGCACACAAGTGAGTATGCAAATATAACGGTGTTGCTGTAGAGCTGTTGCCTAAAGGAAATAGGAAATAGAAAGAAATAGAAATACTGTCAATTTCTATAAGAAATAAAAATACTATTGTTTCTAAGACCACTTAATACAGCTGGGTGTAATGGATGAGCTTTCTGGCACAGGGATTTTTTTTTTTTTCCCCCTAAGTTTTCCAGTTGAGTAGTTTGGGAGCAGTTGTTTTCAGGACATATTTTTTTTTTGAGGCATCAGGTTTGTCAAATCAACCAGCTCAAGAACTTTCCTCCCTGTCTTCCCTCTGATTGCTCACTTCTGCTTCCATTTTGCAGTTGTTATTCCAATAGCTTCATTGATTCTACTGTTTGTGGGGCACAAGTCCTAAAACATTCCTTGGCACATGAGACATTGAGTATGTCTCTGCTGCAGGATCTGAAGCAAAGAGCAACTCAAATCCATTTATTGCTGGAAGAATGTCTGTATAACTGCACCACCCCACATCTCTGAGTGGGTTGTGCATAGTGCCCAGTGGAACAGCAAATCTTGGCTCTGAGACAGTACTTCTGAAGATGTGTATGGAATATATTAACCTACTCCTTTTTCTATACTCTTAAAACCTTAAGAGAAAATGGTATGCTACAGGAAGATCTTACAACTGGTACTTCTTTCCAGTAAGGAATATGAGTACTATATGTTTGCTCTTATTTATGTAGTCCTATGTAGGGATCTCTTTACACACCATTTGATTATGAACATGTCACTTCTTTAATCAACATTTGCTAACATGGCCTTCTAAGAACCAAATGGTAAACACTTTTAGGTGCTGTGAGATTTAAATAAAATCTCTTCCTTATTTTGTTTCACAGAAACAAAAATCACCTTTGACTAGTGAAATACAGTACCCATGTGAAAAGCCAGCTCTAATAGTGAGGCATGGTTGCTAGTGAGGATGATGACTGTGTATTTGAGATATGCAAATATTTAAGTGTTTGCATAAAGAAAATTAAAACCACAGTTTTTACTTTAAATTTCAGATGGCCTACCAATGAAGTTGCCATATGTGGAGTTCAGGTTTCAGTTCAGAACTTCGGGTCTTTTTAACATCTGTGAGCATG
>JAAGNO010018648.1:107502-117502 GCA_033439905.1 Ceryle rudis
AATAATATAATAATTCCAGTTCTGAGGGAGGGGTAGGAAGTTTTTGCTACACACAGTTTCTTCCATAAGGTTGAACCGAGATTTGGATCACCTATGCTGCTGCCTTTCATAATGTATGTCAGGGAAATATTTCTTTGAGGGGAAAACACTTGTGGTAATTCTGCAGTACTCCCAGGATCTCACATACAGTCAACATCTACTGACTGATATGACTTTTTTATGATCAAATCAATGGGAGCATCTGAAAAACAAAAACCAAAGCTATATGCTTGATTGAGAGTATAATAAAATGTTATTTGATGTAGTTGTTCACAGTGAGACACGTATAGTTTTAGATTTGGTTGTATAAAACCCATCTAACAATAAAGGGCAGAGACATTCATACAGGTGTGTGAGACTCATTCATTCTGAAAAGTAACTCAGGACAACCTTGGGGGTATACCTGTGAGATGGTATTCCAGTTCTGTCATTAATTGGACACAAGCAGAAGATCCTCAGATAATGCTGAGAGGTTAAGTTACCTCTTTTTTTTTTCCTGTATTGTGACTGCAAGATTGCTGTTCATAGGTTTGTAATATTGTGGTTTCACAGTTCAAGACAGAAAACTAAATCATGACGGAGAAGTTCAAGGACAAGATTATTGTACCTTCTCTGTTTTGGCAACTCTAAAATCAAAGTCAGCTGGTTTTGTTATTCTATTTTTTATTCTCTAAAGAAGGATTAATTCAGGAAAGTACTGAGAGCTGGCATGTACATGAGTCTGGTCTTAATTACCAAATTATTCCCACTAGATGGGAGTAGTCCCATCTAGTTAAACTGTCCGTGAAAGTTAACAAGGCTCTGGTTGGAGGCATGACCATGAAATTGTGTAGAAAAATGTGAGCTATATTTTACTGATATGTGGTTTCTTTCTGTATAAAGAATTTAAAGCAAGGAGCTTATAATCTGCTTGGAGTAGAAGGGGAAGAGTTGAGCCCAATAGTTAGGATAAGCATGGTCTGCAATCACACAGCATATAAATGGAGTTTGAAATTAAGTACTCGGGACAAATATTTGCTTCTTTATAGACAGGGTTTCACCTTATCCATGTTTTCCCCCTAGTTTTCCCTCTCCTTGCCTGAGAAATACTGTGTATAAGGTGCTTATTTGAAAAAGGTTTCGAGTAGAGCAGTAGACTGATAAAGAAGGAAGATCCCTTTGAGAAGTTTGTTCATTTTGCTTATGCATGTCCTTTATAACAGCATTTACATAACCGGTTCCAGTGTATCACTTTTTCAGTAAAAAAATGATCTGGCATAGCAATAGTTTTTTAGTTTATTGCAGAACTGAAACAGATCATTGGACATTAAGGCCTTAAGGCAATTTGGCCAAGTGGTTGACTCTGCATTTTCCTCCCACAGTGGAAATAGCTTAAATTGATTAAATTACCCCCCTGACAGTCAGTCCAGTCAAGAGAATATGTTTTATATAATTCTCCACTGTTTTAAGTGGATGTGGCTCTGTTGAAGTCAGTGTTGATGTGACAGTTTGAACCAGCTCAGTTATCTGACCAAAACATATTGCAGAATGATAGATAAAATGAAAATCTGTTGTTCCCCAGGTCTTGGTTAGCTATTCAGCAATGCTTCGAGTCAGTCAGTTCACTTTCCACCAGGCACTTTACTGCACCAAAATAGATGATGTGCAAATCTGCACTTTGTTAGCTGAACTCCCACGTGTATCTCAGACTTGTTACACAGCACTGGCTAGCTGCATCTTATTTTTCGGTCCTTTGTCATAAATGGACAGTGTTACGGTTGGACTGTTTACTTATAAATATAGAAAGTCTTTATTTTCTTCTAGTTTTTAAGGATAAGTATCTGCTTGCATATATGATTTTAATTCACATTTGTCAACTGAAATTCATGGGTGAGCTCAGGTCCTGCTGAGGCCAATGCAACTTGGCTATTAAACTTATTGGGGCTCAGGCTCTTCCTCTGGAGAGCAGAAGCTGAATAGTAAACAACAGGTACAATATGAATTGTAACGTTCTTCTCCCTTGTAAGTTTGGGTCATGCTCTCAATGCCAATACGATGCTTGAACTACTTACTACAGAACATGTACTTCAATACTGAGTTTTTATTTGTGCTGTTGGGTAATAAAACATAATCACAGGCACTGACTCCAGTGCCATGTTACTGGTACTGAAGCATGTCTGCATCTAATGACCTTGACTACTTTGCCCATTTGATTTGATGACCTGCCTTGGGACATTGTCATGTCTGTAGTAGAAGCATTATGTGCAATGTATAATAGACATAAAAAGAAACTGGCACTTCCTACAGTTTTAATCTGAATGCCTCAGGTGTGATAAGTTACTTTGTTGTAATATGTGCACAGAAAATTGTAAGAAAACCCCTTTGCTTACTGTTCTTAGGAAGAACCTACCCAGCAACTTCATTTTTTCCCCTTATGGTCTGCAGTCATTGTGGTATCAAAACTTATCAGAAAATACAGAAAAAAACTATCACAATGGTTTAAATTGCTTTTCCTTTTTATACTATCCAAGTGCAAAGTGCCTGGCATAACCGATTTATCAGTAACTGGAAAGTACTGCAGAGCTTCTAATTTACAAAAATCAGGATAATGTCAGCAGTGCAGTATTCAATCTAAATGCTTCTCAAGCTCACACTAAGTAATATAGTAGCATTTCATCAGTGAGACATATCAGAAATGAGTTCAAATATGTTAAGAAATGTGCACAAAATTGGCAATAAAAATATATCTTGTTTGGGGAGTTATATTTATGGAGAAATATATTTTCTGTTAATGAAACATACCACATGACTTAGAATTTATTTCTTACGATATCCTAATAACAAACTAATGTTTATAACACAGTTCATAAAAAGTCAACCTAATAATTTTAGTTTGTTAAGAACTGTGTAAAGACAGCACATCTGAGAGTTGCTGAGAGTTGTCTCTTTTCTTAGCTAAACATCTTCATTCTGACAGAGAAGTCAACTACGTGTTACTTTAATGGTCATCTACAGTAGTCAAATATTTTCCAAGTGCAGAAACTTTTTCTTTGTAATACAAAAAAAACCCAACAACAACAAAGAAACCAACAAACAAAACAAACAAACAAGCAAAAAAAAACCCCAAAACAAACCAAAACAACAAAACCAAACCAAACAAACAAAAACCAAAGCCCAAACAAACACCACACAAAAAACCCTTTCAAACTTTTGTTTCGTACATTTATCTATATCTAAATCCTTGAACAGCATAGCTATATAGTCAGCATTTGGCATTTTTTGCAGAGAAAATTGAGTAAATTTAGATACAATATTATATAAGTGATATTTATATTTTTTTTGGTGCTAAAACTTGTTATAGTCATGTAGCTTCCAATTTCCAGTACACTTGTCATGCATATCTAAGGGGGAGCGATTTCATTGCTTTAATTGCATCAATATTGTTAAAGGCAAAAAATTTGTGAAGTGGCCCTCATGCACAATTTGGAGGTCTATCAATTATGGAAACTTCTGATAGTGAGGTAAATGAGACTTGAAGGTTCTGCATGCATCTTTTTAGTCAAAGGAAAAAAAAATAGGTGTAAGAAACAAACTCATCCACACTGATGCTAAGATTTTTTTATGTGCCATAGTTTTAGCATCTTTAGAATCTACTATGTATGACAGCTTTAGAACTGACATAAGCAAAGCATACAAATACAGGAATTTGAACACAACCCTTCCCAAGTTACATACACAGTTGTTTAGCATGGTGAGATATATGCATATGTGTTTGTGCATATAGATATACAGTACTGTTGTAACTGTACAGTGTGCCTATTAAATGTCATGCTTATAGGTGGAGAGGAAGCAAAATTAATTTTTGAGGTTTTAGGGAGTATTTTCTAAGTTCGGGACTTCTTCACAGCAACTACTGCCATCCCAGTAGGGTAGTTGGCCAGAGCAAGTACCAGTCTACATGGTAGGATTTCAGTGTAATGAGGCTTCATAGAAAATGTTACTGGATTCTACAGCTGGATTGCATTTGTTTCTTCCTGAGAGGCACTTAGCTCCTGTTCAAAGGGCTCGGAGTACTGCTTCTTCACTTCTGCAGCAGCTTTCACAGCGTCCTCCTCTGCCAGCTAGAGTCCTACTGCAGAGGAAGCATCTTCTCTGAGAGAAAAAGTACTTTTATCTGAACATAAGAACTTAATGTTTGAGTAAGTAAGCTGTCAGTGCACTTGCTACTTCTGCACATTATTTATTCCTTAGAAAAGGAACTCTTATGTGGCCATCATGTTTTGCATGTCCCTGTGTGTCACGTGGACCCCCAGTTACTCTTATGCCTCCTGAGAAACAGAAAAACATGACAGTGAGGTCACAGAATTGTGTTTGTGATGAAGGAAAAAAACAACTAGATTTAGGGCTTCTTTTTTTTTTTTTTCCTTATCAGTCAAAAGCTACTTTAGAAATAATTGTAAAAAAATTCTATTTCTGGTGATGACATGGCAAATGAACTTTAGATCATGATGGTTTGTTTTGGTTTCTTTGTTTGTTTTAAGAAGTTGGGGTCTTTCAGGGGTTTTGATTTGGTTTCTTTTCTCCTTCTTTGTATGGCTCCTATGCTGGTTTTCTTTCCCTGTCTTGGGACCTGAGCTGCTGCAGCAGTTACATAGAAATGATGAAAACTGACAGTAGATACATATATTAGAAAAAAATCCGGGGTTTAGCGTAAATAATTGAATGTGCCTCTTCTTTTTCTTACAGAACGGTTTACACAGTACAGCCCTAAAAACCTTAGACAAGCATGGAATAAGTAAGTTGTTTGGGTTTTTTTTTTTCTTTTGATTACTCTTTTGACTCTTCAAGTGTATAATTTATGCCAAGCTGAAGTTATCATAGTTAACTTAATATGGCCCTATCCTTTTTAATTACAGTACAAATGTGGAATTACAAATGTGGAATTTCCTGCTTTTTTGAATTGCCAATTACCTGTAAATATGGAAAAGCTGTATAGTGTTGTATTTTCTTATTGGGGATGTCAGTTAGCAAATGTATAGAGCTCACTGAGACATGCTGTGTTACTGCTTTGGGCCATCAGTTTTGAATTTTCTTTTCTGTGATCCACTACAACAGCTAAGATACTTGTAAATTATACGCTTCTAATCAGCTATTGAGTATTGTTTCCACCTAATTATCCCTTGTTGCCAGGTCCATCTAGTCATTGCTATGAGCTGATGACCGTACTGTTGTATATTTAAATTCTCATGACTAAAAAAAAGTCAATGTGAATTCACCACCTTTTTTTCTTTTACTGTTTCCTGAATTTTGTCACATTTTCCATCATGTGGACACTGATGTAAAGGTATTGTGCTCAAAATCCAGGAAGGTTGCCTCATAAGCCAGGAATGCCTAAGAAATCGGGTGTTTAAAGTTTACTAGATTTCTCAGCATATGAAGAATCTTTGCAGAAAAGGTATTTGGGCAGCACTGTATTGAGTGATTAGCATCTTTTATATTTTGAAGAAAGCATAGACGAGTGATGATGAGCAGTTGTTGACAGCTATGTCAACAACTTGTCTTGACAGATTGTTAGAATTTTTCTCCACTCTCTTTTGACCAACATTTTTTTGCAACAAGGCTAAGCCGTTGCTACACCAGCATTGCTGTTTTCTTTCTGATGCTCATTCCAAATTTTATTGTTGGTACCAACTGGCTGTCTTGTTGTTAGTTTACCAGGGAGTTCAAGAGATAAATTAGCAGGAGACTGAAGCATCTCCTCCTCCAAGTTCACCACTGAAGATGAAGATACAAAATGTTTTGGTGAAGGAACTTCTTTGTTAAAAGGAAAAACAAGTTACCAATGGTGTAGAAGTCCAATTCCTTTTTCAACTCGATTAGCAATAGAGTGTGTCTGCAGCTGTAAAATTCATAGCATTGTCACTTGCCCAAGATGTCAGGAAGTTTATACTCACTTTGCCTTTCTTCTTATTCTTCTCAAACTGCTCCCTCCCAAACCAATTTGGTCCAGTGTTTTGGATAGAATCAAAAAGGCATTTTTCATTTACAAAAACAAACCAAACCAACTAACCAACCAAACAACACTAAAAAAAAAATCCCAAACCAAAAAGCCCTCCAGCTGTTGAAATTGTGGTTAACTGAGGGAGGAGAATTCTCTTAAGGTAACAGGTTCATAGTTAAAATTAGGTGTTAGCTGTTGGATGTGATACCATTAATGTTCATCCTTTGAGTCAGAACGTGTATTTCTTCAGTGTCAGGTGTCATTTATGGCCCTGTAGCTTGCTCTGTGTTACTGCTGAATACTCCGTGGTTAGGAGTAACTTTCTGATTCCTGCAATGAAGCACATAAAGCTGGCACTGAAGCCAGTGCAGGCCTTCACAAAGGTTGTGCACTTACCTGAGTTTATTGACTTTGAACAGTCTATAGAAAAGTTCCTGGATTGTCCAGCTCAGACTACAAGCCTCATTTGGTGGCTTTTGTGGTAGAGTCCATCTGCTGCTTACTATAGAGGGAGCAACAGGAAGATTAGCTTCACTTATCGCTGGCTTTTATGAATATCTCAGACAGTTTTGCCAGTTCTTGTGATCCTTGCAGGCAACTTGCAATGTATGACTCTACCTCAGTCTTACTGCTTGGAATAATGTAATTCCCTGAAAGTCACAGCTTTCATTTCAAAAAGTAAGTCACTAGAATTGTCTGTATTCTGTCCTTTAACAATGAACAAACTTGCAAGTTCATTTTTTCTTTGAAAGTAGTTAATGAAATCCAAAAGCTTGGAAGAAGCAATTATATTACAACATAGGCAATTAGATCTGGATTGGGAAAGAGGGACAAGGAAACTAATATTGATGTGAATGTGTTTGCTTGAGGGCATATATATGCGTAAGGAATGTGAATAGATACTAGCACGTTATTCCATCAATTCTGCAGGCACAGACTGAGTGTCTTCCTGTATTTAAACAGCACCTAGGTTCAGCAGGATCTCCTGTGTAGGAATAAGTACAATAATAGATTTGAATTTTAGAAGTTGCTACTTTATATTTCATCCAAGAGCATTGCATTAAATTTCTGGTTTTGTAAAACACACACAAAAAAAAGAACAAAATACAGTTTGCCTAGAACATACCCTCAATCTTTGAGACTTCAAAATTGACCCAAGCTACGATCACATCACAGGCTGACTCAAATAAGACCAGAGCTTTTTAATTTCTAAGAAATCTCTTCAGAAATATTTATACATTTTCAATGCTCCATGTATAAAGGATTTGCAATTTTTCAGCATAAATTAAGAGACTGAAAGACTGAAAGCAATGACAACGTAGAGTTCAGCGCTTCATCTGTTCTGTTCTGCTCTAATAGGAAATACTGAGACCCTCAAAATTATGTATCATTTACATTCAAAATGTAAAGGATTTTCTCTTTTTCTAGTGTAAATCTTTATCTGTGCGCTGTATTAGAGTGTTCTTGCTTGCACAGCTGTAGTTAAGGATATATAAACATTTCTGTTATAGACATCATATTCCCAAGGGTTTGTAATTCAGCTATAAACCAACACGTGGACAGACTGATTTATTCTAGAGATTTTCTTTCTTTATTAGCATGTTTCAAAAAGAAACAATCTCTAATATTAAAAAAAAAATCATTCTTTTTAACTTCCTGATTTAATTTGTTGAAGACTGTTGATGACACAGAATGTCCCATTTGAAACAGAATTGGTTTAAGCATAGTTGGGGTAAACCTGAGACCTAATACATGGAGAAAAACATAACAGCCTTTGTTTTTAAATATGTATTGGGTTTGATACAGAGTTAGTTCCTCTTGACATTTTAGAACCTTAAAGAGACACACCTTAAAGAACAATGTTTGTGGTCTTGGAAGGATTTACATGTGTGCTTAAACTTCTCTGAGGTGAAGTCCTGTTAATGCATTTTATAGGGGGGGGGACACTCTTCGAAGAGGCTTACCTCAGAATGTACGTTATAATTCAATTTAAGTAAGGAGAGGGTACTAGAAGGAAGAAAAACACTCTTCCAGCATCTACAGAGCCAGCTTTACATCTGTAAGGCAGAAGGAACAGAGGCAAAAAAAACAACCCCAAACCCATCCAAAAGCTACAGATGGTAGGTTGGGGGCAAAACAATTGCACCTGACTTACTATACCTGCTTCCATGAGATGTGAATTTTAAAAGCAGAGCCAGACAATGAAACATTGATGGACACAAGCCAGTGGATCTTTAATTCCCAGTCTAACTGAAATAGATAATAGTATGGAAGGTAACAGCAGTGGCAAAGTGAAACCCAACAGGCTCGTTCTATAAGAAGTTAGATCCTTAAAATTCTTAAAATAGTATTGGTCTATATTAGAGACTACTTTTAGGAAGTGTTTGAGGGAAATAATGTAACCATCACTTGAATTAAATTCTTTGAAGACTTTAATACTGAATTTCTTCACTGGTTGTCAAACTACCTAAATATTATAAAGAGAATATTTACTACGTGAGATTTTTGTAGAAACGCTAATAGTGTTAAGGAAACAAAACTTGCATTGACATTTCCTTCTATCTAGTATGAAGTTTCACCTACATTGCATGACCTAACATATTGTGGAATGTGATTATAAAATACTAGTCTAAAAAGAATTAAGATGTGGTAATCTGATCTTCCTATAGAGTTCATAATGAATTGTATTTTCACCTTTTTCCCTGAACTTTTCTGTTCAATTATCTCTACACAATAAAAACCAAGAACAGCTCTGCCTTCAAGAATGCAGTGCAACCTCTTTCAATGTTCAAAAGCTTCTCCACAATAATAAACCCTTACAGAAGAATAACAAAAGTGAACTAATTATTCTTGTGTATATTTGGTAGGATATAAAAAGCTTTTTCACAACCTTCTGTCATAATGGGTTTCATTGTGAGAAATTAGGTTGGAAAGAAAAGGTGCAGTTGAAACCAAATTCTACTCTGCATAAATAGGACTACTACTACTGAATTCCCCAACATGGCAGTATTTATTATATAAATAACACTTTATTCTCACAGCTAGTCCCACTGCTGGGGATTTCTTCCTTTAATAAGATGGCCTCTGTACTTGAGATCTCCCTTCCTGAGGCCAGAGTATTTAAAAGTTGCATTCCAGGATGGACTGGCCTGTTTGCGGACTGTTATTCAGTGAAAACTTCCAGAAGAAAGCGAAGTGAGTGAAGAGAGATGAGTCCATGCATATTTTGAAGTGTATTTCAAGTGTGACAGACTGTGGAAATGTTTAGAGCTGAGACTTGGGACGGGTTTTTGGTTTGGAGTTCTGTTGTTTGTTTAAGAAAATCTTTATCTTAGTGGAGTTTTGAAGACAAAGCTCTCTTCTAATTGTCACTTTTATCCCCTTTGCATTCTGACCCTTCACTGCTGCTTATTTTAAGGTACTCTGTGGCACCACTGAAAGAATAGTCAAGCTCTCAAGCACAGTAGGAATAAAAAGCTCTAGTGTTGTCATTTCTAAAACCTTTCTGATGGATGAAACTAAGCAGTAAGAATTTAAAACTGTACCTGGGTAAAAGGTGGGCTCTGTGTACGACCGTGTGCGGTTCCAGTATGTGGGGGTTGCACTGGGGCGTCCCCTTCCTCGCGTTTGAGGAGTGAGCAGCTATCGTGCTGGGGGGGAGTGGGGGGAAGCGGTGCAAGGATGGAAACTGGACACATAATGAAAAGATTTTGTTTCAGTATTTGTGATTTAGAGGCATAGAAACCTGCCTTTGTCTCCTGATGACTTGCAGTGATAGTGCCGCCCTTTGCTTCCTGCTTCCCATAAACGCCCCTTTACCCGTCCTTACCCTTCGCCGCGGGACGCAAAGCACCGTGTCGGGACCAACCCGACGGTACTCCCCTTCCCAGGACACAGGAGCTTTCCCTCAGCTCCTACAGGGATGTCCTTGCTGGATGGCTTTTGATGCTCAGTCAGCTCCCAGATTCTCTAGCTGACATT
>JAAGNO010018649.1:8751-25635 GCA_033439905.1 Ceryle rudis
ATCTCTAATTCTCTTTCTACCTGACCTTGCAATGTCCTCAAACCCTTCCTGGTTCACCTGCCCCTTCTTCCAAAGTTCATATACTTTTTCTTTTTTTTTTTTTTTTTTTCTGAGTTCCCGCAAAAAATTTTTCACAGTGAGGAAGATTTCCCTTTATTTTGAGACAATCAAACACAACTGCTTCTGGAAACTTATCTAAAAAAAAAAAAAAGCGGGAATTCTCTTTGGATTTTGTTTTGGGTTAGAAAGCAAAATGATTGACTGCCCACAACCATTTAAAAAGCTGAATAATGCTCAGGCTAAGAAAAAATCTACCTCCCAGTTGCTTCACCTGGAGAAGCTGAGAAGAAAACATAGCACATGTAACAGGTGGTGGTGGTAGATCTTCCTGCAGTTTGTGAGGGTGTTTCTGAAGAGAACGTAAGCGATATAACAGAATAAAATAATAGGGTTTTTTGTGAGAGATCTTAGGTGGAAAATGATAGTATTTGCCTCTAAAATAAAAAGTGAACCCAACAAACTCTTAGGAAGAATTAGTCACAGTCCTTAGATCAAGGCATAGAAGTCAGGGGAAGCAAAGTGTATATATGTTGCATTTCTGATGCTTTAGTATATCTGCCTCTCTAGATGTCAAATTGCCAACACACTGTCTTGAGAGTTTTAATTGTGAAATTATTTTCATCAGAGGAGAGCACAGAGCTGCAAGATTGCAGGCATGGCAGGCTGGTGAGCAGAAGATGGGAGAAGTCAGCTGAAGGCTGTGAGATCTGACCTTTCAGGTGAAAAAGTTAGAGACCTGCTGGTTTTTTTGAATGCTTAGAGCCTGTGCACAGGGTGGAGAATCCAGCAAGTAAATAACAGGAGTCATAATTCAGTGTACTGAAGCTGAAGAGCTGTGAAAGACATGATCTGTTTCTTGTGACCTCCACCTCTCGCTGTGACTCCGGGACACATTATTGTGTTTTATTTTTACTAGTGGCCAAGTCAAACAAATAGCTCTGCAATTGGTAAGAACTCCACCTCCATCCCCAGTTTTTCAGGTTAAGCATGAAATTTGTCTGTCTTACTGGGAATTTCTGAACATAAATAAACAGACACTTAGAGTAACTCGCTTTGATAAATGGGCAGTGTAGGTCGGGGCCTGCTGGATATGCAGGCGAATCAAAGATGAAGCAGAACTGGGGAAGTAGGCAGGAATGGCTCTGCTTTTCTTGGCTTCTCAAATGGTTTTCAGGCTGAAATCAAATACTTGAGAGCACAAGGAAAGCTGGCTTCTGAAGTCATGATTTTGCACTGAACTTCACTGTAAGGATATCTCTTATAAAGCTACTTTTGATGTGGAAATTTGGCTCTAAGCCACACTGAAGGCCATTATAAATAACCACTTCATCACAGGACACACAGAAATTGGCTTCCTTGAACACTCCTAGAAAGCAGGTCTAACCTTATTGAGCCATAACCTCAGCTAGTGTAAATCAGAGAAGCTCCATTGACTTCATTAGTTTATACTGATTTACACCAGCTGGGACTGTGGCCCACAATACACCAAGATATGTCAGCTTTTAAATTCTGTCACTGAGTGTTGAACAAAACTGTTTTTAAAACAAGATTGGCAATCCCAGATTTAGATACTAATGAGATGCAGCGCTGTAATTGTTTCATGATGACTATATGCTCCATTTTGTTTTCATTTTTGCCTTGCTTCTGTTTTTCTTATCTCCTGCCAAACAGAGGGAGAGTAACACATATGTTGCATTCATAACAAAGATGTTTTGCTGCTTTGAGAACGTGCTCTCCAGATGCAAAATGCCTATGTATTGTAGTTCAGCTTCTTCCTTTGCATAGGTATGATGGTTATGTGCCAATTTAAGATCGCCCTTGAAGGCCAGCCCCTAGTTTCTCCAGTACCTGAAGCTCTCAAAGGAACACCCAGAAGCTGGCCCAACTGAACTTCGAAGACCTGATTCCCCCATAGGGGTTTCCAGCTCCTAAGCCCTCATTTCAGATGGGCTGGATGAACTGTGTCCACGAGCATGCTGACAGGAATGCCCTGAGACCATCAGTCTATCTCCTCTGTCACAGTCCTTCAGGGTGCTCGTGGAGTTAACCCCACTGAGAAGTCAATCGCACTGGCGGCACCTTTATGGTATGGAAGATACAGACAGATGGTTTGTTCCGGAAGACATTTATATAACTGCACTGACAATGATTAATATTGATTATTATTTTATGACAGCAGCAGCTGTTAAGTTCCAGTCAAGGTCAAGACAGCTCTGTGTGCTGCAGAGATGCAGCAGTTGGAAGCCTAAAAGGACAGGCACAGGAAATGAAAGTCTCTGTCTATAAAATGGAGGTAGAAACAAACTGACTTGCCCAGTTAAGCCGCTTAAATTTCCATTCCACTGCCTTAATTATAAATCATGCTGTTCTTCCCTAAGGGAGATAACTCTGGGGTGGACATCACATATCACACATAATCCACAACCATGGGGAAGGTCCAAAGAGGAACTACAGAGCGGAGGGATCGCTAGGATGTATCAGAGCCTTCAACCTGTGTATTTTTCCTTGCAGAAGGTGGATCTCCTTCTACAACTGGGACTTTACCTTCTGCTCTGCCCCTTTGCCAAGCAAAGCTGCTTGTGGTGTCTTTGCAGTATGGAAATGGAACACCTCTTATTCCTGGCTGGTTATCTACAATTCAGTAGCATAGCATGATTTTACTTGGGTTCTCCCCAAGCTCCTCAGTAAATTAATTAACCCCTTTAATTCTGTATACTGTGTTTTATTAGATTTCCCTGTTAGGAGGTCTGAAATTAGTGGATTTAAAACAGGCAGTTGTCATTAAAAAGATTCCTGCAGAGCAGATATTCATGGTTAGGCTCATTCACCTGAGATCTGTCTAAATTTCAAGAATGGTCATGAAGACTTCAACGGAAGGGACAAGGATCCTACAATAAGGTATCGTGGCACAAATTTAGCTCTTACACAAATTCTGGGTGTGTATTGTATACATTTCTACTTGGTATGTTTAGCAAGTAAGTTCAAGATGTATTGTTACCAGACATAGAAGTTAGCATGGATGTGAGATAAGCAATCTTCATAACAAGTGAAACCTCAACGCTGATCAGAGATGGGAATCCGAACAGTGGGATCATCTCGTGTGCTTGAGCTTTCCTCTGCATCTGTATGCGTGCTCTAGCAAAGATAAGCTAGCCTGG
Organism: Ceryle rudis; assembly: GCA_033439905.1. Taxonomy (NCBI): domain Eukaryota; kingdom Metazoa; phylum Chordata; class Aves; order Coraciiformes; family Cerylidae; genus Ceryle; species Ceryle rudis. The sequence goes on from JAAGNO010018649.1 coordinate 11,970, forward strand.
TGTGTTGCAGAGTGTATAGCTGGAGTCTCTATTACAGTTTTTATTGTCCCTGACTCTGAAGTTACCCATCTGCAGCCTTCCCATCATACAGTTAAGAGTAGCAAAATATACTGAATTTGGTATAGGCAAATTCCCTTTTACAAGCTTATGTCTCTACCCAAGAACCTGGAAAAACTGAAAAAGCACTCTTCATCCAAGAAACTCCACTGGCAAGCTCTTTGAAAGAGTTACAAACAGAGAAATTTATATTAGGAAAAGAAAACTTGGTCACAGTCTTAGGAAAGCACAACAGAATATATCTGCAAATAAAGAATAAGAGTTGGCAACGCTCCACCTCATTTCCTTACTGCTTACCAGTTAGTATGTTTCACAGCTTCTGATCCATGGCTGCAGGTCTGGGGGTGCCAGTCTCCACTGCAGCGTTGCATCTCATCGCAGCTTGCAGATTATTGCCGTGTCTGCACCAGCCTTTGCTGCCAAGTCCTTGGTTTTGCTCTCACAGGGAAGCTGGACTGAGATATCCGAGACCTTTGGGCAGTCTTTGCACTTTGGAAATAATTTGAAATGCGGTGTGGGGAGCTGTGGGTGTGGTGAAGGGCTTTTGGCCAGAAAGTAAGAGCTCCTTTTCATTTTTCAAGAGACTCATAACAAGGTTTAAAGTTGAAGCCTATTTATAGTGGTTTGCGAGATGGGACAAAGGGAACCTGTAGAGGTAGCAGTTTGGTGTAAGCCATAGGTGACCTCTGGTGCTTTAGCAGCACTTGGTGCTTTCTCTACTGACATAATGTGCCTCCTCAAGGCAGAAGATCTCTGTTCCTCTTCCCAGGTTACAGAACATCTCTAGCCATGCCATGGTAAAGAAGTTAAAAAGGAGGCTAGCAAAGACCTTAAAGTATTCTTGCCTACATCATGTTACTCGCTCAGAGGCATTGTCATAGGGCCAGGGTGGTTAGAGCTTGCAATTACAAAACTTCTGCTGTAAGGGTTTGAGTAAATAAAGAAGCCCACCACCATTACAACATTCTTTCCACTTCATCTGTTTAGATGCTGATACAATCTTTGTCCAAAATGTTTAGGGACAAATCATGAGCTATCTTAGCTCTGTTGCAACCCGTGGAGTTGTACTGATCTATGTCAGCTGAGAATCTGAACCTACCAGCTCCTCTCTCCTTACTCTCCTAAGAGGCACCAAAGCTTTCATTCGTTTGACTGGAAGTTTTGTGTGCATTCCCATCAGGCTCAAAATACTAGAATTTGTGGGGCTGCAGCTGTCACACAAGGTGGGTGACTGTCACCTTTGTTAGGAATTTTGAGACAATAGCTGGACGAAAGCAGCAAGTTCTGTGGCAAGGCAGATGATTGCTCTTGTTTTGACAAGGCTTGCACTTGGCAAACCTTCTCGACACTGCTGGTGTTTCCCAGCCAAAGCTGCCCTGTTACAGAGTTGACACTGAATATAAGACCATCTTGTGTGAATGGAAAAATGAACAGCCCTGGTGCATGACATGCACACTTCAATGTAGAAATAAACAAGTATCTTACGACTTCCCTACTTCCCTCTGCATGTTATCTGTCCATAAACTATACCTTAACTGCATTTAGTCTCCCAGCCATTGCTCTTTATGCGCTCACTCTTAACCTGGAAGGCAGCCACAGCTGTACATAGCAGGTCCAAAAGGCATCCCTGATAGTTCTAGCTCCAGCTTACTGTCTGGTTATTCAGTGGTGCCAGAGAAACTTGGAAGACCTCACCGTGCATCGTTAACAGTGTCTTCACATGTTAGTCTACGGAGAGTCACTTGCAAGTGTTACGTGTAGGTTCATTGCTGATGCATGACTGACTGAAAAACCACACACGACCTAAATAATTTGCTGGCATGCTAATGAACAGTAAACCCAGACAGTTCAACCATCTGCATGCTCTGCTTTTTATCAGTTTCAAGTGTGTTGGGTTTTGGTGTATGTGTCCCCCTGGCAAGCATAAAAACCTACTTTTGATCTATCACAGAAATGCCCTTTTGCCATAAAGATAAAAAGATTAAGAAGCATTCCTTTTGATTCTCAATCTTTTTTTCATTATTGCTCTGATATGGATGGGAGTTGTATTGTCAGTTACTACCGAGGATAGAGAGGGCATTCAAAGAATAAGGATCTGTAGAGTTCATCCAGCCCACAAGCCTGTTTATTAGTTTGTGTTGCTGTTTACTGATGTGCTTGGCAACCTTCAGCACTATACGATGAGCAAAGACATTGACTGCAATGTAAAGCATCTCTAAGCCAAGACTGTATGCAGCTGCCATGTTCCCTAGAGCTGTGACTGCTGTTTCCATTCTGACTGAATCTTCCTTGCAACACACTGGATAATTTACCTGGGAGGATTTTTATTGCCTCTATCTAAAGCTTTTTGGTTATTAGTGCAGGAAAAGTAATCTGTGTATTACTACATATATTAATATGTGGGAACCCAGGAGAGTATCCCAAGCTTTGTTGCTTTTGAGGGTTAGAAAATGCAGTAACTGACGGACAGTTTCCAAAGAGTCTGAAATCTTTATAAAAGCAAAATGTCTGCATGCCATAGAATATGATGCATCAAAGTAAAGGTGTCTTTGCAGAGGTAACAGCCCTGTTAAGTAATATTCCTTTCTTCACAACTAGCCTTTTTCAGCCTCACCTTCCCATCCTCTTGACAAAATGGCTAAGGAGAAATTCCTCAAGGTTTCTCTTCCCTTTTCTACTTGGAATTGGCATATACTCCTTTCCCCACTGCCTCATGGGCTGGGGGAAGGTGTTACTGTGATATTTTTTTTTTTTTCTCCTTGTTTTTGTTTTAGTGCTGGCAATAGTCAGACCATCCCCCTGGTGCAGCATCATCATGGTAAATGCTAAAACAGCTCACCTCAATATTAGTATGTCCAGTGAAGCGTGTGAATTAATTAATGTTCACTTACGGTATCATAAAGACCCTTCCATTGCCCCAGCACGATGCTTTTAAGCAGCACAATAGCATGTAAACTGCTGATAAAACCAAGGTTATCAACCTAGTAAGAACTCCGGATTTTGGGGTGTAATTTGCTGCAAGAAAAGTCAGTGTGTAACTTTACACAGTGTTCAGTGTCAAGCAGCAGTTCCTGATATATTATTTTCTTTTTTGTCAATTAAGAGCTTCAAAATCAAGTAATCCTAAGTCAATTCCAGCAGGTGATTTAGGTCCACAAAACAAAACTTTGCACATGTGTCTGGCTAAGGGGTTGTCTTTTGATCTTAGACGTATAAATACAACCCAGACGTGCACGCACAAGGCAGTTACTTGCACGTGGAAGCAGAGGAGCCCTGCTAAGGTACGTATCTAACATCTGCCCTGTGTTTTTTCTCACTCCGATCATGCCTTTTTGGAATTCTTTTATGCCCATAGCTGAGTGGCTCTGAAGAGTAAAGCCTTAGCCAAGTGCAGCTCTCTGGGCTTTCTGGTTCTGCTGTTCTTGAGATGCGTTAGCTAAGGCTGCCTGAGGTCCTCACTGAACCTGCTGGTGAACTTGGGTCTGATTTCACAGAGAGGAAGGGTGCTTTGTGCCTGTAGGTAGAAGCTGTGCAGGACCTAACACCTCTGCAGCCTTCGTGTCGGTGCAAATAAACCAAGAAGTGTGCATAGCTGTTTACTGAGAAAGAGGAGAGAGTAGTCAATCTTGTTTCAGAGGTACAAGTGAGATGATTTTTGGGGCTCTTTCATCTCAAAACGAAGGTATACAGGATCCAGCAGCTGAAAGCTGAATGTATTAAAAACAAAGTGTGGGTTTTTTCTTTTAGCAGCAAGGGTTATTAGTGTTGGAATGTTCCCAGGGGATGTGGTAAATTGCCCTTTGTAGTATTTAAATGAAAAATAGATGGGTTTTGAGAAGATATGCTTTATTTTGGCCACAAAATCTTGGAGATCTGTTGGGTGAAATGTTCTGGCTTTTTCATTGTGAAAATCAAATTAGATGATTGCAACATCCCTAAAATATACTAAGCCTGTCACTTTCATTTTGATGGTTTTGATGTTTGGGGGTTTCTTTTTGATTTGTGGCTCAACCTAGGTGAATGGGGCAAGAGAGGATAGTTTGCATGATTGATTAGTGTGACCCAAGCTACGATGAGGATGAGGTTCCCTTATCCTCAGCGGTGCTGAGCCTCATTATCAGAACTTCACAATGACTCTAGGCTTTTAGTATTTTTAGGCCTTTAAGATCCCAGACAGGTCCCTGTCTGGGTCCATCAGTACAGCTCTACTGGCTGGAATGGTACCTTGCCGAATTAGATTCAGCAAGGCTCTGCACTGTCATCTTGTTTCTCTGACACCTCTGCTTTTGACTTTGCTGGTATGGATACATCAGATGCCTCACTGTCTTGCTGGCCCACGGTAGGTTTGAGAGCATAATTCCAGGCTTTGTGAGAACGGAACATTTGTAAAGCAGCAGCCCCTCACTAATCTGCAGAGGAAAAGCACATATGACAGGCAGGGGGGATTCCATTTTTCAGGATCCAGGGTTTAAGACGGGCTTAAAGAAGTCTTATTAAAAGTGTTTTCCAGTGCATGTGGCTCCTTCTGACGGCACCCAGGTGGTTAAGAAACCAGCTTTAAGAATAAAAGCTGTTTCTCTTTTCTGCACAACAAATGGTTCAAGTGTCTGGTATTCGATTCAGAAAGGAAACCTGCAGCAGTCATGTCCCTTGAAATAAACCAACCAACATTTTGAGCTGCCAACACTTCTGTCTATTACGTCAAGACATCGCAAAGTTTAAAGCATAGCAAAGTAATATATATATATATTTTTCAGTAATCCCAGGGCAAATATTAGGTAGACAGCATTTCTGCTGTGCGCATTAAAAACCCGACTGAATTTGAAAAGCCTGCAAGTGCACTTTGGGGATTTTGGAAACTGTTGTTTGGCCATGAGCTAAGACCAGAAGCTGCCATTTTGCAGATGGGGCAGGAGAGAAGGCGTTTGGCCTCATTCATAACTTCACAGCTACTGCAAATATCAGCTGATGAATATTTATGTTATGACTGGCAGAGGCCCGAAAGGCAGACGGGGGGGCGGGGGGAGGAGAGGAGGGGGAAGCTTAAGTTAGGAAAATGGTTGTCTGAACTCTGTGGGATTTCTTTACCAACACTTTCCATGCTTGAACAGTAGCTGCTGAATGAAATCATTATGTACTGAGCCCCTGTGCAGGAAAACAAGGTTTGTCAAAACTGTTAGTTAGCACCTCGTACTTTGTTTGAACCTTGGACATTTGCTGGGACCTGTAAAGGGAAACTTTTTTATTTCCCTTCAAATCAAGCACATTATAAAGCTAGATAGTATTCTTTTGTTTAGGCATTGCTGCAGTGGCACTAATTGTAAAAGAGGGTCTCATCGTTAGGAAAGGAGGGGGCCAGACAGGAATGTGAAATGCTACAGAGTGGCATGGGTACTGAGGAGGTGCTGCTGCAAGGCAGGCTAAGACAGGCAGATACGGAAAGCGTTAAAGTAGAGGTGTCATTATTGAACAAACCTGTAGTGCTTGACTGTGTCCAGCTGTGCTGGTGTCTGTAGGCTCATCCCCTGTGTCAGGAACACACTTCAAACCAGACCTCTGTCCTCCAAGTTGTTGTACAGCTGTTGATAGGAGCTGGGGCAAAATGCAAATTGAATTATTTGGGCTCAGAGCCAGAAGAGACTGAAAGCCAGTCTTGCTTTCCTCTTTGCACAAATCCTTATCACAAACACTGTGTTGCATTTAACTGCTTCAGGCAATAAATGGTTGGTTAAAATAAAAGTTACGTTGTTTTTAGCAAGGCAGTAGTTCCCCAATACTTCCTGTGTGTATCAGCAGTCTCCAGTGTTACTGGTTTAGTTAGTATTGCAGTTGAATTTTAAGGAAGCAAAAGACGTGTCTTTCCTCTGTATAACATCATTTCAAACTGATGTATTTCTTCATATTTGTATTATCTCGAGTCACTCACTGAGAAGGGAAAAAAATCCAAATTTTTTTTCCCTTTTGCCTTCACCAGGTTGTAAATTAACAGCAAGGAGCAATGTTCAATAAAGTTCACGAATATGACTTCACTGTTGGGTTGAATCAAGCCCAGGAAGGAAACCAGCTGAAATAAGTAACTGCTGGAAGTCAGTTAGGACTTACTGAAGTGACGGCTGGCTGCGGGTGGCCAGGCTGAGCCCCCTTCAGAGGATCACAGGGTTGGAAAGCAGCCGTTCCAGGACTTCATGAAATGCAAGTGCCTTTAGGGGCAAGCAGCCTGAGTTATAAATATAAGAAAAAAAAAAAAACAAACCAACCCAAAAAGCAGAAGTGCCCAAAATCAGTTGGTAGCTTCAGAAAATCATTCCTCCTGGGCTCTGCAAAATTTACTGAGCTCCGCTTTAAAGGAACAGGGAAAAGCCTGAATTTTGCCCACTGTACTTCCTCAGTGAGGCAGACTCTCGAACTTGACATTAAATTGTCTGGTTTTTCTCTGGGAGGCAACTTTTTCTTCGTCTGCTCATTCAGAGGTATCTTAATTCCGTTACAGGGAGAAGAACCTTCAGGACATGCCCGTGGGCAAGAAATCACAGGGGCCTTGTGCCTCACAAAAACCACTCGCCAAGCCTGTCTGCTCCTTCCCGCTCTGTGAGGATATGCCCTGGTGTCCCCTGTACAGAAACCAGCAGATGGTGCTGCAATACATCAAGTGGTTATTTCCCGGGACAGATGGCCTACGGACCGCCTCTGAGCCCCTCTCCAGCCCCCGAGGCAACGGCTTCCCGCCGCCCCTTCCCCGGCAGCCTCGTGCGATTGCAAATGCAGACGGTGCAGCTCCCTCGTCTCCCGCCCCCGAGGGCGGACTCCCCGCTCTTTGTTCTTTCCAAACGCGCAAAGACGTTTTTGAGGGGGCGGGGTCTTTTGGATGGATCTTTCCTCACCCAGCAGCAAGATGTGGCGGCCATGAGGGCGTTGAGGGCAGCTGGACGAGAGGAAGGTGTGTGCCTCTCCCTAGGGGGTATTTCTTTGGTGAGGGATGTGGGGACGGCAAGGCAGCCATGACACCCAAGCGCTTTGCCCAGTTCTGCCTTCCTCATGGTGAGGGCTTTGCTCAGCAGCACAGGTCTGTTTGGTGGGCACCTCTCAGGGAGGGCGGCCTTGGCGTTTTCCCGCCTTGAGGTTTTTGTTGGCGCTGGCTTTGCGCCTGCAGCTTCGAGTGGAGGTGCTTGGGGCATAGGGAAAGACCTATTTTTTTCCCCTCAAAAATTAAAAAAAAATACCTCAAAAAAAGCAACAAAGCATGGTGATTTTGTGCCCAGAACAGCAATCCTACTGCCAGCCTGGCCTAGTGCCTCGGAACCTTCTGGCACCTTCTGGAACTTTCTGGCACCTCTCAGAACCTTTTGGCACTTCCCCTCTCAGGGCTGGGGGGCCACTGAACTGCTGCCTCTACCACCTGCTTGCAGCCTGCACAGGGAAAATAGTAAGGACCCTCTCGTCCTCCCCCCCAAAAAGGGCAGCAGAGGTACAGGGGAAGTTTGGACCAAGGCACAGAAAAACACAGAACTCACCATGAGCAAGTAGGACGTGTGTGTGGAGGGGGGCTCTGCAAAACATGGCAGTGTAAGCCCGGACCAGCATGGATGCAATGTGTTCTTTTTCCCTTCCATTGTGGGAAAAGAAAAGTTGTCAAAACATTTGCTGTTTCCTTACAAGATTGTCCCTGCCTGCCAGCCAGCACCTGGTGCCCTGCAAACTGACGAGGTGCCACCATGAGAAGGGGCTGAAGAGCTGGTAACCCACAGGCAGCAGGATGGGGGAAATATGCTCAGGGAGAGAGCTGACAGTGCTGCGCAGATGTTTTTGTTATACCACTGAGCTGTAAAGTTGAAAAATGATTTCAAATCAAGGGATGTGCTGGGAGTACTGGCATGTCCTGCTTATGGGTGCTTGGGGCATTCTGTGTAAATTGAACTTTTTTCCTCTCTTTTTTTTGGATAGTGTAGTATCACAGCAGTGGAAGGGAAGAGCAACAACATGCTTGGAGTGTAGAGCTTCATCCCTGATCCCTTTGGCACTGAATTGCATCAGAGTGAGCTGAGGACAAAGGCAAAGCCTGGCTGCTCCCTGTCTGTTCACTGCTGTAATCCAAAACGTCGTGGTTATTTCAGTGTGGAAGCTGCATGTGAGAAGGCTCTCCGTTTCTTTAAAAAAAAAAATAAAAATTAAAGAATAAAAAATAATCACCTGGGACAAGAAGGATAACTCTTGCACAATTTAACAGACAGCAGAGGACCAAGCAGATGGACCCGGTGTGTACTAGAGGGGCCTTGCCAGTGATTTGCACCGGAGGAATTTCTGGCTCATCAGCTGTACCCAGCAGCTCATACAGTGATGCTCTGCAGACTGGAGTCACAACCTCTGGGAGCAAGACCACCTGCTTCCCCTTTGCAAGTAAATAGCAATATGTAACTTCTTTTTTTTCTGCAGAATTGTTTGATAATTCTGAGTCAGGAGTGTGTATGGAGGTTTCTGAGCTTTTTTGGTCTGCTCAAGGGCCTGTTTAGAAGGTGACCCATTTGTTTCCAACCAAAAGCACCTAGGAAAACCTGCCCCCTAAGAGGAGTTATTCATCTCAGGGAGGAAACGGGTCTGGAAAGACAGTTACTCTGTTTTGTGACTAATGCAGTATGTGACTGAAAATGTTAAGCAAGACTGCTGGCATAATAGCCTTTTCCCCACAACTTGAATTCAGTGTGAGAGGCATCAAGTTGAAATGTGAGGTAGTTCCCTGAAGCCAGGTTGCTCCAAAGCAGCTGGAGTTGGAAGTTAGTCTGTAACCTAGATAAAATGGAACTGTTTAAGAGGCTTATTCCTATTGCAAACACAAAATTTAGAGGTCTCTGCTGCAGTCTTTGTGTTTTGATTTAGCAGGTTAGAAGGTGGATTTCAAGCAAGAAATCTGTGGTAGTGAAGCAGCCTCACGGTGTTAGGGCCTGCAGCTCTTCTGGAGAGTCCTGCTATGGCTCCAGCAAAACCTAGGAAGTAATCTTCTCTTTTCCTCCTCACCAGACTTTCCTCTGTCATTCCAGGATTTGTTGTACTGTGCAGATTTGGATTTCATCTCAGTGTGGGAAGGGGCGCTGGTGTTCCTTTTGCAGCATAATGTGGCTGTGAGCAGTTTTTTCTGCCCTCTTCTAATGTGCCAATTCGTGTCTCCGTTCCGGAGGTTTGAGGAGCTTTGAATTGGGAGTGTAAAAGGATGGTTCTTTGCAGGTGCTTCTCACATGCACAGTCTGGAGAAGCTGAGCTCTATGCAAAGGACAAAAAATGTATTTAACTTGTTTTTTTTTTATTTCAGAATATGGCTTTAGGCTGAGTCTGAGTGACAATAAAAATAATTATTCTATGAAAACTGAAGAGTTAGGGGAATTTCACTACATAACAAACCAAAAAGCTACTATGTAATTTTTGATGTATTTTCATCTGGGAAATATCAATATAGAGAAATTTTATGCTACGAAGAGTTATCTTCCTGTCTGCACATGAGCAAAGTCTTGTTTATTCCGAGTTGTTCCATTACGATATTCTGCCGTTAGTGTTTCTTCAGGAGAGCAATTGCCTGCTCTGGTTTGCAAGGTGCTTCTTGAAAAAAGCGGTGCTGTAGTTCTGCCGAGGCGGGGGCCTGTTACTGGTTAAGAATAGTGTTGTCAATTGGGAAAGCATGTGTATTCCAAAAAGAAAATGCACGAATGCTGTTATTAATGCCTTAAGTCTGTATTCTTGTTCAGGAGTGGCTTCACTTGTTCCAGTCTGTACTGGGACATCTCACTGAAGCATAATTAACAATTTTATTGGCGGTGAAGTGATTTTGCTTTTGGAACTGTCTGCATGGCCTTGGATTCTCTCTCTCGTGTGCAATGATGTGCTAATCTGTGGTGATGTTCCTGTTCCTGATAGTTTATATATATATGTAAATATTTCCTGCAACACATAAGTGTTTTTCAAAATTACACATTGCAAACCTTAAAAGTGGTAAGAAATTCAGCCATAAAAAGTGTGTAAATTACAGAAATATCCCTCCTTGTCATTACTCTCTTCCATAGCTTACCTCTTTCTCCTTTCAAACCATGCATTTATGGTTTTGGTCTCTGAGCATAGGCACAGAGTTATTTCATCTCTTCAGGTAGCAGAGACAGGAGGAGGCAAAGCTTTAGGTAGATAAACGCTCATTTTGTGGTGGGAACCACGTGAGAAAGTGTCTTTGAAGGGTGTTGGCTACATCATCCTGCCTGTGAGAGAGCTGCCAAGAGTCTGAGCTCCTCAGCTTGGGGGTTAAAGGGATTTTGGTCTGACTCAGGACAAACCAAAGGTGAGCGAGCCCATCTGTGAGCTGATGTCCCATAGAAAAGAGTGTGCTTCATCCTGTCCCCAGAACGTTTTGTGACTGTTTTCACGATTACTTCAGAGCCAGTCACAGGATGTAGCACATTTGTGTGACTCCTGTTTCATTGTGCTGCCCTAGACAATGTTTTTTTTAATGAAGAATCATTTCCTAAAATACGTTGTCGTGTGTTTTGCAATAAGGTGGCAAATACTGTTTTGTTTGCCAACTATGGGATGTGCTGTGGATGGCAAATGATTCTCTGCCTAACAGGCAAGAATTTAATTTGTAAGAAACATCTTTAGTTTTGCTTCTAGAAATCTGTATTTTCCATACAGAAATCTCGTGAGAATGATAAGAATTTAGATGAGCATTCACAAAGGTAGTTAAGGGGGAGGTTAGGCATCTAATATCTTGGTAGATTTGGTCATAATTTTGTGCAGTAAGTTTAAAAAGAAAATGTAACTGTGTTTTTATTTCTGATTTTAAAAAAAATTAATTTTATACCTTGCTTTGGGACATGATACGGGCAGTTGTTATCCTTGAAATTGGACAAAAGCAAAGCAGATGGATCTGCTTTGGAAAGGATTTCAGTTTTTTTTCTGGAAGTCTGTGAACTTTAGAAAATCACAATATACCTTCCATCCAGGAAAGTGTTGTGTGGTTTGAGGTTTTATTAGAGGCTTTTTCTACGGCTCCACTCAGGGTAGATTCATGCTCAAAGGGAAGCCCAGCAAGGCAAAAGCCAGGTGTTTAGGATGTGGCATTGGTGACTCAGTAGGTGGTACACTTCCTTCCCTGTCAACATTAAACAAGTGCCCTTGTGTGGTAACACGGATGGCTTATTTCTTGGCTGACATGAAAAAAAACAAGGTCACTACTAAGACATTGGGACTTGTATAGGAAGGTCTCCTGATCTCTGTAGTGCATGGGAAATTAGCCTCAGAATAACTTCCACTGAAAAAGAATAGAAGCAGCTCTACCTGATGTCATGGTCCTGTCGTGCCTCATGTAAAAGTAAGGATGGGTAAATAGGCAATTCTCCTTGCTCATGTTCAGACAAAAACGTGATTGAATGAGCACCAGAGATACCCGAGAGAGCCCAGGTGAATTTGGAGCCAGAATCTCAGTGGGGTGCATTAGTAGAGCGTTAACTTCCTTGTCTGGTATGGTCTGTGCTGTTACCCACCACTTACATGTTTGAACTTCAATTGACTGGATTTGGTGCTGCCTCTGCAGCTTGCTGTTCACTACTGGTTAGGGGACTGATGTGCCTGCCAGAAGAATAAGGGAAGCACGGGTATTATTCTGGCTGCTTGTTTGTGACATGGCTGGGCTTTGAGTGTCTGGAAAGTGAGAACTGCATTTAATTGTACCTCTGAGCTTCACCTTTTTGCTGAGAAAGGCCAGTCTTGATGGTGCTGCTGTTCAAAGTCCCTTGATGCACCAGTGCTTGGACCTTGTGGAGAGGCACAGGAGATGTCCCTTCAGCTCTCAGAGGTCTCCCTGCAGCAAGCCTGCAGATGCAGGATAAAACCATATATCCCACAGTTTTGAACCTTTCTGAAACCTGCCAGGGCTCAAAAATGACCAAAGCATGCATGATTCTCATTCTGCTTGGGAAAAACAAAAATATAGTAAATATCACATCTTGGAGGAGTAAAAATGTTGGGTTTTTTTCACCTTAGAGATTGTTATTTCAAAGGATATTTTCTTAGTGACTGAAAATGAACTGGAAATCCCACATTATTTCTCCTTCTCTCCTTCAGCCAGGTCCTTTCTGTGCCCAGAATTTTATCTGCTGTGAGCAAAAGGCTCCCTGGGTAGCCTGTGAGATGTTTGAAGACAGCACATTTAGGTGGTGTCTGCCACCTGGCCTGAACATAGCTGGATGGCTGCTGAGATGGCATTTCCATTGCAGATGGCACAGTCAGAGGGTTTCTTTTCCAAACTTCTTTAAGGGATGGGGGGGTGGGGTGGGGGTGTGAAATCTGAGAGATTTTACTTGTAAAATGGAGAGAATGGTACTTCTGAAGCACATCAGATACAGAAAAATACAGATATAGTTCACTGCTCTGTGCATGTTCCCACCAAGATACACCATTGTTTCTCTTTGGTTACAACTGGACCTAGAAAATGGTATTAAATAGGAAAATTTGGAGTCCTGACAAAATTATAAAACTTCTGAGCTCAGCTCACATCTAAAATCGGCTTCGTTGTAGCCACAGAAACCAAAAAACATTATTATAAGCTCCAATTCTACAGCAAACACCACTTTCTGTATCTCACACAGTTACATAGGCTCTCAGGCTTGTTGGAGAAATCACAGTGCACCTTTTCAATGTGAGGGTCTACAAATCATTGCCTGTCAAGATTACAGTAGATAGATATTTTTTCTTCCTGTGGAAATGGGACCTATTTTAATTCTTTTTTAGTACATTAAATCATTGCATGGGATTATGTAGTATTACATTAAGTGATTTCAGGAAAAGGTGTTTGTCTTTCTGGACACTTTCATGGCCTCACTGGTGTTTCAGTGGAAACCTAGGTGTCCTAAATGATTGTGTTATCAAAGGGAGTTAGATCCTTAACCTCTGTAGGGACCTCTGAAAATCCCATTAAGTGTCTATCCGTGCTTCAACAATTTTGAAAAGCTGATCATCTCTTTCTGCCTTATTTGCATTGTTCTGTAGTAACATAAAGAAATACCTGGGCTACTATTGTTTTCTTCTTTCTTAGAGTTAGCCATCTTCTTGACTTCCTTGAAATTGCCCACAGAGAAATACTTACTGATTAGTGTAAATAAGCCTGGTACCTTTACCTGGTTTTAAATACCCACTGTATTTTATAAATACAATAAAATGCAGTAAGTAGTTGTGCTGCTCAAAAATACTCATAAAAATACACGAAATATTTTTCTCAGCCAGATAAAACTTGTCTCTGTTGCTCTTCCTCCGCCATATCCAACTCCCTTCTCCTACCACAATGCTCCCCACAAAAGGCTCTAGGCAAGACAGGACTCCTCTGTGACCATAAATGTGACTCCCCTGAAGCTTTAAACCCTGCCTGTTCACAAGACCACCTCTCAGCAAGATTGTATGACCACAACAGGCTCTCGCAGAATCAGCCTGGACTTATGTTCCACACCTGGACATTCTCCGACAAAGGAACAGATCACAGGAGACATTTTTCCACTTCCATACAGCCAGGAAAGAACAACTTACATCACTCTGAAGGTCGTACACTTTCCTGGCTTGCACAACATCATTCTGGTCTGGCAGACAC
>JAAGNO010018649.1:37056-55379 GCA_033439905.1 Ceryle rudis
TACCAGGGTATCTACAGCACTCGCTGTGTTCACTACAGGAGATGGATAAAGCACGCTATGCGCACGGTATAAAGCTAAGGGCCTGATGGCTCCAGAGACATATCTGATAAGTACTGCATGGATAAGAATTAACATGCTCAGAATAGGAAAGGAGTGTTGGGCTCAGAGTCATTCTGAACAGTGAATCGATTTAACTTATCATTTACCACTGAGAAATAGACTTACGTGTTTATAGTCATTTCTGCCAATACATCGGTGCTTAGTGCAGATCAATTCCCTCTGAAGTAGACAAGAACGATCAGATTTCCTCTTCACTGATGGGTGAACTGGAGCCACAGAAACACTTAATGATTTGTTCACGTAGCCAGCCAAGACGAAATAAGGGATTCCCAATTCCCTGTTTGTTGTTCTAGAGATTGGTGGAGTCTGTTTCCATTCCCAAGCAGTAATGTCTATCCTAAAACCATTAAGAACACTCCTTCCTATTCTATATTCCAAACTAGAACAAACTGTACTGATCTGACCCGAGTTGTGAAGCTATAAATTTAATTTACAAGGTCATTTATATGGGAGGAGAAGTTGTGTCAAAATATAAGAATCTATGAAAGGAGAAAACAAAAGAGGCATAGACAGCATAACCCCTGTAAAATGCCTCCACATGTGATTTGTGTGGAAACAGTTGCTCTGAGATCAGAAGGAAATCTGTTGCTTTTGGCAAAACTGGTAATTCTACAGCTCAGTAGTTATTAGGGCCTCTGTGTGATACTTTCTGAGCTATGGACTTATCTTAAAGACTTCCTGTTTTGTAGCTTTCCGTCCTGTCAGGACGTATGCCTTAGCATGATTCAGTTCTGTTGTTTTAACGATACCAAGATTTACAACGAATGGGTAAAAGATTAAAAGATAGTATGACAGCAAGCATAAAGATGAACATAGTCTGGAACGGAAAGTAGAACAATACAGAAGAAAATCTGAGGCTGGATGTTGATTTACCAATATTTTAGGCACTCCATGTTTTCTATGACTCCATCAGTCCAGTGAGCTCATCCTCACTAACACTTGTCAGGACTAAAATACTATTTTCTTCCCCTATCAGCTAACTATTTTAATGCAGCGTGGTCAGAAACACTTGTGGGAGAGGGAAATCACCGAATTAAATTTGTCAGATTCTAACAATATTAACAGTGTTGTTACAGAAGTAACTAGAGGATATGATATCTAAAACTCTTCTGTGCTGGGTGCTGACAGACTTAAGTATGCACATAGAGGTGGTCTATTCATTGGTAGCGCCTCCGAGTGATGTTAATCAAAACAGGGAACAATCATCTCTGCTTTAAGTTGTGGGCCCACAGGGCTCATTTTGAAGCTAATAAAGACCATTACAGCTGTGGAACTGTGGAGGGAGATCTGAAAAATAAACTATTATTTGGCAAAAGAATCTGACCATGCAAGGCCTTCCAAAGGTGGAAAAGGGTCTGACCATCAGTGGGAAACAAAACAAAATCTTCCTCTTTGAAAAACGTGAAAGTAATGCCATTCTGACAGCGTCCTATCTCAAGACTCTCCAACCCTGCCAAAATCCAATCTACCCCATGCTAAATAACAACACAAAGCCATGAAATCAATTGATCTTAAAATCAGAAATGAATGCATTCGGGAAAAAAATGTGTCGAATCAGAGATCTTAATTCCCAAAGACAGGGCAGAGAAAAACCCATTTTCTATGGACGCTGTGTGTACTCTCAGTTTTGGTCAACTTTATACACCAGGATATTCAGGTCCTACCAAAATGTGGTACCATAAAACAGATCAAAAAAATAGCATTAAAAAGCAGAGCAGAACCGGGTATTTTACCAGCAGTGCTTGAGGTGTTGGACAGCACTTTGTCTACAGGTTTGTCTAAAGGTTCAGCTTTCTTTCCTGAGTAGTGTAAAATGCGTTTCAAGGAAATGGATCCAAGCATCAATAGAGTTCTCATGTAAGGTTTGTTCACATGCTAAAGAAAATATTCACAAGCTAGGGAGAGAATGGGCAATTCCCATCAATCTTCAAGACAGATGAGGAGGGACACGTCACACTTGTACAGAAATGTTAAAACATGAGATTGTTTCTGGTGAAATACACAAAGCAGAACACTCAGAGCAAGAAAACTGGAGGAGATCTGCCCTTCCCTAAAGCATCACACTCCATAATTAATTCATGATGCAGCACAACTCTACTGCTGGCCTAAGCAGATTGTGGGCAATTATTTTCCCCAAAGCTGCAAAAGATAACTAGAGTAGTTGATCTAAATTCTTGATTTGCTGTTCCTTGTTAGGCCACGGCTTTCAGTCTGCCTGACGATGTTTTTGGTAACAGAACTCAGAACTACTGCTTTTCTAGGCTTCCTTTTCTTAGCTAGGACATAGGAAGTGAGAAACTTTGTTTCTGTTGAAATTGGTGGGAATTTTGCTTTTGCCTTCCAAGGGGCCAAGATTTCACCCCTGCTTCAGCATCAGGCGAGTCTGAAGGAGAAGGTAAAGTGCCTCTTGTTGAACTTGTGTAGTCAAACACTGGTCTAAGCTGGGTGATCTGGGCATACTTCAGTATTTGTTCTCCAGACATTGGAAAGATGAGGGAGTTTCAGGCTGTTTTGGAAAGTGGAATTCTGACTTAAATGTCAGAAATAAAAAATAAAAAAGTGTGAGTGGATGAATGAATGGAATGAAATGATGGACTAGCTCATAAACTTACAGTTACTTACCTGGTCTGCTCCACAGTATTAAAGTCACTTTCCTCCTTTCAGTGGCAGGTTTTGTTGTCCCATGTAGTTAATAGTCTAATGAAATAAACATAGATTTGGCATGAAATTTATGCTGGTCTCTCTCTCACATTCATGGAATTAGTGAAGAGATACCTATCTGACCCAGCCCTATGACACATGGGACCAGTCAGTCAAAGGGTTTGCTTTACAGAACAGTTGTTTACATATCAATTCACAAGATTTACAGAGGAGATAAATTAGACTGGACTCCAAACTACACCCTCTCCTTTGCTTGTCTTAAGGTCGAAAAGGGGAAAAAAACATTTACTAATGGACAGAGGACTGACTGAGAGCTGAGCTCTCACTCCCACTCTGCCACAGAAGTACGTGGATGTATAGCTGGTTTAGGCTACATGGGAATTGGAGTCTTCTGACTGTACTGCTGAAGTTGATGCAAGCATGGGCACTCAGAGAGGTGCTGATTTAATAAACGTTGAACTCTGAAGAGGTTCTTCAAGAGATGACAAAGCAGTTTTGGAAATAAATAGTTTATTTCTGTTAGTTTAGGGAGAAGAGAGCTTCAGTGGCAGAAAGCATTCTGTAACAGGCTGGATTTTTTGTATTGTGTTCTTTTAAAAAAAATCTCTGTTTTGAGCTGTTATTAATTGTCACTGTGCAATTTGAAGGTCAAACCTGATGTTCTTGCTCAAGCAAAAACCTTCTCAAAGCCAGTGGAGTTTTGCCTGAGATTATACTGGATAGAAGCATGCAGAAATGTCAGGTTTGGGACTGGATTTGAACTGTATTCAGGCACTAGTTAGGAGACTGCCAGAAAAAGCTCTAAATGTAGAAAGAATGCTATCTTTAAAGGGTATTTCTACATAAGAAACACGGAGTGATATCCTCAATTTACAAACTCTTAGGAAGCAGAAGCGAGTGGCTGTAATTCATGGCTCTGTTCCCTTGGTCCTAGAGGTGCCAGTTATCGAAGTGTTATTAAATAAGTCTATGGTTGCTCCAAATGCTGCTCCAAAATGTGCCAGCTGGCTGTCCACATCCTGACCCCATTCTCCATTGCTGAGCAGGTGCTGTAAGACTGACTCTCAATTCAGGCCTCTTCACAATGCCTTTGCATCCATTTTTCCTGAATGCACATGATGCAGCAAGAATATTTATAGTGTAATTAACGATGTATGATGCAGCAGCCAGGAAGGTGCTGGAAGAAGCAGGATATTGTTTGTTTAGCAGCTCTGTATGCAGCTCTACTGTTTGTCTCTGTTTCATCCCGAACTTACAATCCCACACCAAAACATGTGCCTCCTGCTGTCAGATCTCTTCTCCTCTGATACTTAGTCTGTAACATTCACAAGAAGGTTGTTTAATATATGGCTACTAAAGCACTGGCTGAAACATTTCTTATTTCTGCGTAAAGTTCCTAATTTGACCTTTGCAGAGTAACCAATCAGGGCACAGAAAATGTAATGACTAATTTTTGTAAACAACTTACACAATGCAATGTACTAAATTAAATAATGAAATGTTAACAGCAAACTTCTCATAAGTTATTTTAGGAGGGAAATGGCAGAAGTTCACAAGTCCTTTCAAATAAATCTGAGAGTATCTTAAGCTACCCACAAACAAAAGAAAAGAGATGGAGGTTATCCAAGAAATTTGTTTTACTTCTCAGCTCTATTCCTGTCCAAAAGCTTGGGGAAATGAACAGTTTCTTCTTGCTTTCGCAATTTTAATTTCTCAACAGGATGGGATACAGAGTACTGAGTAGATTGTGGGTATTCTTACACTGAGTGATGGCCCCTGGAAATAGGATTAATCATATCATTCTGATATCTATGAACAAGATCTTCATGCTGATGGTTCCTCTTGGTATTTCACCTGCTTAGCTCTGTTGGAAGGCGTGAAAGATGGAGGTGAAGGCGTATGGAGGGGTTCTTGACTCTTAATATTAATAGTAATAACCATATTAAAGGCAGGAAAGAGCAGATATCAGCTATCCTTGTGGTAAAGCATGACATGGTCTCTTTATGGAGACTAGTTCCATACATTGAGTATTTAAAGGGCAAGATAAAGAAGAGTAAATAAATAACACTCCTTTGTGTCAAAACATGAAAGTAGTTTAGGCTCTTCATTGAGGAGAAATACCTTGTTCACAGTGTATAATTTTCTGACTGTGAAAAGACTGTAATTAGAGAGTTTATTCTGACAGATGAAGGTGTAACAAGAGCCAGCAAATAGATCTGTTCAAAGCAGGAGCAAGGCTGCATTTTGAACAATGAGGTTATTTAAAGAGTATGAAAAAATTTATCCCAGACCGTAGTGGATCTCCATCACTGGAAGTCTTTAAATCAAGAATGGATGTCTTTCTGATGACTGTGCTTGTTGCTGTAGCAGGAGTTATAGGCTTTGAAATTCCATGGCTTTTTTCATCCAGGAAGCCAGAGTTGATGATTGTGTTTGGTCTCTATTGGCCTTCCAGTCCCCACAAAGCATTCAGCTGGACTGCTACTTGCAGCCTGTGTGGAAGAGGAAAAGTAACATTCCTCATATCTGGACAATAGATGACAAGTGGTTTCCACTGTAGTTACCTCTCAGGTTTCCTTTAATTTTCCAGGCAATGCACTAATTTTTCAGGGAATAAAGAAACTACCAAAGGACCTTTTGGTTATCTTAAATTTCATTATAGCAGCCTTTCCACTCCTCCTACTTGTCCTCCCCCACAAACCCAGTACAGAGGTAGACAACGCGTAGAAGTGGTGTACTGGTCCAAATAGGAAAACACTGGCACCTAATAACTAACTGTGTTTGCACTGGGCATCCTTTAAATGACATTAATACAGAGTTGACTGAATTTCTCTGAGTACTTTGAAATGAGTTTTGAAAGAAAACAGCTTTCAGCAGCTTGAAGAAAAGGTGTATTTCATTTGCAAATGGCATATATCGACTGAAGTTGGCCATAATATTTATGAATAACCATAGAAACATGAGGAAGAGGATCTACACAGTTACTTCCAAACTTCAGTGCCAGAATCAGAATATTCATATAACGCTCCTAATCTGATATACCAGGTGATGGCGAATATTATGTACACAAAAGAGAAGAAACAAAGACATTCCTTAGTGGTGGTGTTCTGCCAATAGGCCAGTGTTATGCATGCACTTTGAGCAGACCATAGCCAACTAATTAAACCACAGAATATCTGCAAATATTTACTTGATGGCTGTGGTTTGAAAAAGCTATAACAGTACATAAAATAGATTTCCTTTACATTTCAACACACTTGTTGGCGAGAGTAAATGACAGAAAAAACCAAGGAAAAAGCGAAAATGAAAACAAATAGATTATGTTTCCAAAATCCTACCAAATATGTGATCCACTGAAATTATCAGACTGTTAACTGCTTGTAAATCTGCCTAGACTGGGGTTGTGAAATTATTTTTAGTATGACAGCAGAAACTTTTCTAATGCTACCATTGTGGCACCGTGTCAGCTGAGTAAGAGGCAGCAAGAATGGCATAAGAGTCATCTGGGCAACCTGAGAACAAGGCAGTTTAGCAATACCACATTTAGTTGCCAAATAAAGGAAGAAGTATACTGACGTAATTGTATTTATAGCCTGTGAACTTCTAAAATCCTAGGGAGAGTACATCCGAGGACAATGCCGTGCCTTTACATAGTCCAACTAGCAGCTATGTAATTTCTGAGGAAGAGCACCGAGAACTCTTGCTCAGCTGCTTAATAAAGTGTGTTAGAGCTCTTCTGTCCTTAGTGGAAGTGGTACCTTCCCAGCACAAGTTTTTCATCAATTATTGCCAACCTCAACATCCCCCCGAGTTCTGTCTTATGCTTCCATAAGTTATAAACTTGGTTTAAAATGAAAGAGCTTCAAATAAATGTCTTTCAGTTATTTTTATTTCCTGTCTGATTGGAGAGCTTGGTGTTGGTAGAGAATAAGGCTTTTGTGGTCCCTGAAACATCATATTTTCTACTGTAGAACCTTTCACATAGCACATGCATCAGGCTGGAGCATGGTGGCAGCAAAAAGGACTTTCTCTTTGGAAGAGGAAGAAAATGCAGGTGTCCTGGAGATTAGGGGAGCTCTACTGCTCTCAGCTGCCTTATGTGTTTTCAGTTCCCTTCTGCTGTAATTTGTATGAACTACTCCACTCTTTCCAGTGAGTGGGTTGTGAAGAAAGATATTGGGGACATATTAGGTTCTAGTTGGGTATTTTACGGCACTGAGGAAAACAAATGGTAGACTGCAGAAGTTCAGCTGAGCATTTCTGATGATGTGCTTAGCTGTGGAAGAGTTAACAATGTCGACATAGGCTGTCGTCTTCTGGTTTCAGATATACTCCTCTAGGATGAGAGGTGGGAAGTTCACAACCTTCAGACGTTGTTTCAAACCAGACAGAGAAGATGAGGTTGCATCAGCTTACATTTTTATGGTTTCGCTTGTAATCACGGAAAGGCTGAATTTTCAAGTGCTGATTTCAGTGAGAAATGCCGAGGCATTTTTGAAAATCTTGTCCGCAGTTTATTGTAGAAATGAAACTTTACGTTTTCAGTCTCAGTTCTGTGAAAGACGTGAAAAAGATAGAAAAATGTATTAGGCCCTGCACGTGTGCTGATTAATTCTGGAGAAAGCCAGCAGAGCTTCATGCAAATGAAATTGCTCAGAAGCAGACGAATGCCTGAAACGCTAACATAAAGGAGGTGAAAACTGGCATTTGAGCATCAAACTAAAAAGAACTTCTTACTTAACTTTGTAAATCATAACAATTCCATTTCTCCAAGCCACTCAAACAAATGAGCTTTTTCTTCCAAGCCAATGGAAATATATTATATGGTGCTGTTGCAAAGTAAAAAAGCTTCAGCGACTTTATGGAAAGGGGAAAGGTTCCCAGGCTTTCTGTTCCCAATCCAGTTTAATTTCAAGTCTCATGCTCAGTTTCACTTAGGGCACTTTCAGAGTGCCCTAAGACAAAAAGTAATTTAGAGTAGGACTGCACTCACAAGGTAATGGCACTGACTGTAATCCTTCAAAATGATGGATACTGGAATTTTCCTCCCTTTACAGGAGGAATCACATTTTTCAGTGTCACATAAGGAAAAGAAACAAACATGCAGAAACAGCAACTGGCCCTCAAATCTTTGAAGATACATTTATGTTTCCAAAGCTGAAGTAATTTTCCTGCCAGAAATCATTGTGACCTGAAGTTAGAACTCCTCTATCTGTGCCCTTTGTACCGTGTTGACCTTGTTAAAGACACAATTCTACGTATTATTGAAAAAATGGGAATTGTGGGGGAAGCAGATCAGCAAGCAGGCGAGAGTTTGTCTCTTGAGGTAAAGGAAAAGCTTAGACACAGAGCCCAGCTTCTGTTATCTGTCTCATGTTCTGCATGTTGCAATGTATCAGCAATGATTGAATACAAGTACTTATTGGTTTTGACTGGTTTTCCTTTATTTCACATTTGTTTGGGTTTTTTTTACTGCTGTTGCTTTGCTACACATTGACACCTGTGCTATGTGGATAGAAAAGTCCTTGCTGAAAGGTGGCATCCTCTTTGAGGGGAAGAAATTGATGGTTTTGCCATTCTGATCTCCTCCTCCGGTAGTACAAACACTAGTAGCGAGAAAGGCAGCCTAGTAGGGATCTACTTTTCACAAACCATACAGGGAACGTTATTTCCTTTAGACTAAGTGAACTACAGACCCGAACTCTGAATCTCTGCAAAACTATCCATGTTCTGTGTTGGAGCTAGAGCTAGATGGGGAAGGCAATTCTATTGCTCTGAGACTGTCAGGTGGGCACAGTCCTCACACCTTATGCTCAGCACCATCAAATAGCACAAAGGTTAGAAATCCTTAAAAAACCACTGAAAGCAACAGCTGATAGAACAGCAGCTCTCCTGGCTAGTAAAGGCAGGTGGAAACAGCTGTGTGTGCTGCTAATGGAGCTAATCAGGGTCTCCTTCAGAGAAGGTGAACATCAAACTCATGGATAAATATCAGGGTTTAGCCACGCAGACAATCAGCGCTCATCACTGAGGGAGTAAGAATCATTAAGTCTTTGCACCACAAGGCATAACTCAGCACTGACTGGACGCATGTTGTGCTCAGAACTCACTGTTAGATTCTTCACCAGGTTATTTCTCTTCCAGATGACAGCTCTCCGTTCAGCATTAATGGAAGCAGCATGCACAGAGATAGTTATATGTCACTGTATAGTGTCTTAGGGCCACAGACAGAGTTGAAACTTCTGTGCTTATGTTGTTAGACTTTGCTGCAGCTTCTCTGGAGTGAATTACAAGGTATTACTATTATCATATAGTAGAGGCAGTATTCCCAAGAATCTGGACAATAATATAAACTGAAATATTAGTAGCTTCTTATGCCGCTTCAGTGCTGGTGTATCTAGTCTGAGGCACATCCCATTACAGTAAGAGGTTGCAGTGTTGGATGGTGGTCTGGTGTTATTTCCCTTATATGACTGCCATGAGGGGGCGTGGATAGAAGGGGTGAAATAATCCAGTGATCTTCCAGGGCAGTAGCAGGCATTGGGTCCTGTCTGTATTAGTGTTCTCTACTCTTCTCAGGTGCCTCTCAGCAGAAATCTTCCCTTACCAGTAGGTTTGTTACTTTTAAACAGGAAGGGAATAACACTGGGAAAGAAACATTATAAAAGGAAGGCTACTTCTCTGTTGGTGTTTCGGGGAACATTTTTGTGCGAAGACTTTTAATGTTTGTTTTTGCAAAGAGATATTTACCTTAAAACACAGATAATTGACAAACCTGCTGGAGTAGGTTACTGGATTTTATCAAGACTGGTGATGCACTGACATTTGGTGTCGTGACTCCATTAATCAAAAATATTTTGGAGGAAATTATTCCTGGTTCATTCATCCACAAATAATTCAAACTGGGAGCAGTGGATCTAAACCTCTTTGGCAGACTGAAATCGAGAAGCATGATGAACAGCTTGCCTGGCTTCTGAGTGACCGGACACCCACCGCTTACCAGGGGTCTCATTTTATTTCAGGCATGCTGTTAGGCTGTTGTGCGTGGAGGGAGCTCAAGGTAGACATTTGTGAACAATAAAAATAAGAAGGGGCTGAGGGCCCAGGGATTCAACAGAGGACCTTAGGTGAAAGAAAGCGCAGTTGTTACTCTTCCTGTGCCCGATACGTGGTTTGTCAATTATGCAGCAGAAGCTGGGTTGATTGTCTATTGACCTGCAAGCATTAAACAACTGGCCAGGAGCCATGTCCTGTGAAGACTGCACTGTCCTTTTGATTTGAAAAGCAGCACCAGAGTTGTGGTTCTACTTAGGGATTTTGAAACACAGGCTTTAATTAAAAAAAGGAAAAAAGAAAGAAGAGAGAAAGAGAGAAAGAAAAGTATCTTTCATCAGGTGCACTTTGACTATTTCTTTGGAAAAAACAAAAAGGATTTTGCACACAAGTATCTGTAGTTTTTCAAGGGTTATTAACATGCATAGCCATGCCTTGCTTGACCGTGCAGTATGCTCCTAGACAGAATGACAAAGCTGGAAAAATGAAGTCAGGGAAATATGATCTGATTTATTTTTTATGTGTAACAAGCTCAACCTTGATCCAGTGCATCTGTGGAGCAAAAGAATATTTATTCAGTTCCACCATTGAAAACACTGAGAAACACATGAGGTGAGTGTGAATTGTCTCAGCTGAACTCATGTATTCTCCAAGCATAATTAAACACTGGCCCAATTTTTAATGTGGGCTACTTAATTGGATGTCAGAAATTCCACATTTGGAGGTTCAGTTTGACCTTTAGTTACATAAAAGAAGCATTTAAGACTCTCCAGTGAGTGTCAGTGCCTGAATGCAGAAGCTTTATTTGAAAAGTGTGCTCCTTTACAATGATGCATTCCAGGAGGAGAAAGCCCCGATCCTGCAAACAGTTTGAAGCAGGCTTCAGCTTGCTGCCACTGACACCAGCTTGCTGCAGTCCACTCATTCCAGGGAATGGTATGCTAGTAAAGGCAAATGCATGTGGAAGCAGTTGCAGGGTTAAGGTCTAAATTAGCATGACATTTTTCTCCCATGTAAATACACTATAAATTTGAGAATATACTTTTAATTTCAAGGTAGAGATTCAAAAATGAAAGAGAAGATGCTCAGATAACCATCTTTCTCAAATGTTAGAGGATTTGTAGAGAAAAAAACGTATCAATTGCAGCGAGACTTTGAGTAAGTGGTAGAGCTTGGTGTGACCAGGGACCAAGAAAGGGACTTTAGTATACATACAGGGTCATTTTTAATCCAGCCAGCCTAGAGGAGATAAATAGCACTGAAACCTGGCGAGATCACCTGTAGCTCACACCAGCCACATAGGAAAGAAGCAGGAGTTGCAGACAGGTATTCTTGCTCGTAGTGACTGCAGAAGTCAGTCACCCCTAGTGAAGTGTCTTGAAGGAACACTTCTGGAACAAGGAAGTCTTACAGCATCTGAAGGTGTTTGCTCCATGAAGCTTTATCTATGCCCCAAGACCCAGAGAGACCCTTGCAGCTCCTGTTATCTCAAGCTTGATTCTTGTCAGTACATTCCACAGCAGGGTTCAAGCTAAGAGAAGCTGATAATCTGCACCCTGCAAATACTGCTCCAGTAGATATTCTCATATAGGCTGTGCTTCATGTCAGCTACCTTTGCCCACAGTCTGTGATTCCTTTTTTGTAGGTTAAAAAAGGGTCTTTTTACAACACCAGGAAATTAACTCATAAAGGCAAATTGTTTGCTGACTGGTTTTTAAATGCTGTGAGTGGCTTACAAGATTTAGAAATGATGTGAGAATCTCCAGACTTAGCTTTGGTTTTTAACATTACTTGGCTCTGTATGTGCAGGTCCCTGTTTACTAGGACGTTATGGTGAAACATGCAAACTGATGTTCTTGTTCCCATATTGATTTACTTGGTCAATTAAATTAATGTAAAAATCTAGCTTTATATGTAAAATATAATCAGTAAAAGGCATTGCATACTGAAGTGTGTTCTCACTTGCCAGCTACTACTTGACAGGAATAAACAGGCAGGGTTGTTAGTTTCTGGAGAAGGCTGTAATAGACTTCCTACAAACTGCAAAATCCAGGGGGTTCCAAAGTACCAGCTTAGAGTCATTTAGAGTCATAACCTATGGAATATACAGGGGAGTGATCTCCAATCTTGTCATTTCTAGTGGTTCTTAAATCACAAGTTCATCCTTGCAATGTTATGACCAGGGCTTCTGGTCATATAACTGTCTTTACTTTTAAGACAGTTATAAAATAAAATATTTTTAAGCAAAAATAACTTAGGTTTCATGTTTCCCAGGATTTTCTCTATAACTCTGTGGACTGGAAGCTAAAAGAAAAGGAACGCTGAAATTCTCAAGATTCCAGGAGCTGGGGCTTTCTTTTCTTTTTTATTTCACTTTAGGAAAAGCCACCCGGTATCAGAATAAGTAGCAAATATCATGAGTGTGGCAATCCTCTTGTCACACTGATTTCCCTGCACTTTTTTTTTTTTTTTTTTTTTAAACAGATGATGGCCCTGGTAAGAGGGTGAGCCTGTGTACAAATGTTTGTGGTTTAGAGCCCAGTTTTCCAAAGAGAAGTCCAGAATACACAATACGTCACCTGTTTGTACTCCAGCTCCATGAGGCAACTAAGACAGAATTATACAGCATTTCCAGATCCCTGCTCTCATGGGGCTTTAAAGCTAAGTTTTGCTCTCCGCAACACAGAAAAATGTTTCCCCACATGAATTAAAATATTACTTCTTGGCTGTACAGCATGCTACAGGCTTTATCCACTGGTGTTACACTTTTATACTGTTCTAACCATTCCCTAACTAAGGTGGGGAGCATGGGTTTGCCAGCATAGTATTAGTCTGCCTTTGGCTAAGGAAGTATTTGCACTTCTTGCTATTACTGCTAGGCAGATTATTCACTGTTTATGTGAAGAAAATTTATGTCTTGTAAGGCTGTAATATATTTAACAAGAGACAGAGGGGATTTCACCAAGTGGGGTTCCTCTGCCTCCAATTTAATCCATTTTTACGACAGATCTTGGGAGCAGCAGAAATGAGACCTGGTGTGGGTGTTGGATCTTAAGAGAGTTTAGAGTCCAAGTGAATACATGGGCACGACAAAAGAAAGATTGCTATTTTATTCAGTAGCATTGGAGGACATGCAGGGAATAGTACTGACAGAGACTACTAAAACTCAGACTGGTACTGGCATGTAGCTCTTTCTCCTAGAACTTACTTCCAGTCTGTGAGGGGAACATTTATCCTATGAGAATGAACAATTCTATGATGGTGCACAGATTTTCTGTGCTGACAGTCAGCAGGAGAATCAGCCAGTGTCAGATGTCCCCATAGGCATATTTATTGAATGGTCATCCCTACTGGGGCATCTGTTGAACACAAGAGCACAGACCATGACTGTTGCCTACAGAAACAAAGAAGCTGGCAATACATAGCTCACGTTTTTATTACCGTTTTTACCCACTTATGTGTTGTGTAGATCCATTGATTATTATGACAGTTTTAGTTTTTACAACTAGTTCTAGTTCTTTAGCTGTAAAAGGTCTTTGGCCAGGTGGCTTTAAGCTCTCAAGTGATATTTATATTAGAGACAAGTTGTGGTCATATTTTCAGACACATTGTTGTCATACTTTCAGTCAGGAAATTAGAGCAAGAATAAGACCATTCTTTTCCCCTCTCTAGTTGGAAATGTTGGATAGAGGCATCTTTCTGGTGTCATTTCACGTTTGTTCGTTTTGTTGTGGACAATGGACAGTGTCAATCATACTGCCGTGTTAGTAGAGCAGAAAGACTAGACAAGAAGGGGAATTTATATACATCCCTAGACTCGAGGGAGGATATACAGTGCAAGTAAATGGAGAAGGCAGGCTACTCGGAGCCACTGAGTGGTCCCTTTGTACATCAGATTGTGATTTTTGGCTTTTGAAGGCAAGTAGGTGGGCAAAATAGAGCAAAGGAGAGTTTTTCCACTAGCCAGCTCCAAGCCCACCTTTGCCAAGAAAATAACGTTAAGTGCAAACGGAAACCCAATCATATACAACTGCATGTTGAATTTCAAGGGATGGAAATGTTGTGTGAGAGTCAAAGTCCATGTTTGCTTTCTTGGTGTGTTTTTTCTCCCTCTCTCTTGAAAAGGAAAATGGAATTTAGAGTGGGGAAGGGGGGAAGAAAAGAGCTGGCAGAACTGATACAGCAAAACATACATTGCCATTAGCTTGCAATAATATGCATTTAACTGCCAACAAAGGGAATGCTAAATAAATATGGAGCTCTTATCCAGTGCTCCTGGGTAGATTTATTTTGGTTTTACTTTTTTTTTTTCCCCTGCCCTCAGTGTTTTTACTGATTATAAGCTGTGGCACCAAGAATATTTAATTTTGTTGAAAGGATGTGTGGTTTGTTGGGTGACGGGAGTGAAGTAGCCAGGCGTACTACAGAGGTGA
The DNA here is from genome assembly GCA_033439905.1 of Ceryle rudis. NCBI lineage: Eukaryota > Metazoa > Chordata > Aves > Coraciiformes > Cerylidae > Ceryle > Ceryle rudis. The sequence continues at coordinate 51,324 of JAAGNO010018649.1, forward strand.
AGTGTCCTAAAGTTAAAGGTTTTTAAGCATTCCCTGGCCATCTAAGCAAGCACCTTGTGGTGTTCCAGCTTTACATATAGCTTTACCGCTGAGGCCAGCTTTAGGGTGTTCTCTGCACATACCCTTATAGTTTCAGTGGTAGAACTCCATAGTTCAGCAACGTGAACTATGAAGCATAGTTCAGTTACACCAGGATAAATGTCCTTATTCCAGTGTTATTTGTTTTGCTGCTATATCTTTACTGATTTTAAAGCCTAAATGAAGAATGCTGTTGTAAAAAACTGGTGACCCTTTGTACCAAAGCTGTGGAGTCACGACAACGTCCTTATTCCTATTGTTGTACATTGTGGCCACATCTACCTGCTTCTGGAGGCAACTGCTGTAACCTAGAGGAGTTTACTGGTGTTAATGGGGGGCATCAGCAGCTTTTCTGTCAGCCTCTTTGGGAACTTCATATATTTGTCAGAGCAGAAAGTGAAGGAGAAAGCTGGGACACTACTGAGTTTTCAGCAGATACTTAAGCCATGTGGAGCCCTAGGCAGCTGATCGGCTTTCATGTCCTTCATACAGTTTTCAAGGCTGAGTGAGCTTGACACTGGATGCTCTGGGAACCTGAACCTTTTTCTCCCTAGCTCCACCTAGGAACCTTCCTGAAACGATCGCCCATAGCAGAGTAAGTCTGAACCACTCTGGAAAGACAACTTGAAACTGGATATATAGGTACAGACATCTTGTAAAGTGCTGAGAGACAAGGCCCAGAATCTTATAACTACTTTTTTCTTTTTCTTTCTTTCTTTCTTTCTTTTTTTCTTTCTTTTTTTTTTTTTTTTTTAAGCTGGAAACCCTTCCAAAGACTTAATTTCAGACACAAAAGTATTCTATCAAGGTTTAAAAAAAATTATTAAAACCTATTTATGGCTCCTTAGAACATGCACAGTACTTATCTATTGACAGGAACCAAGACAAATTTCTCAATCTGATTATTTTATTTCCCTTTTTATTTGTGAGGAGGTGGCTGCAAGATCGTAATGGGCTTCTCCAGTGGAGATCTGTGTTCTGGCATTGCCTTCAGGAGTCCATTAGTTGCTCAAATTAAAGGTTCTGGTGTGTTACTAGGAACAGCTTTTCTTACTAGATTCATTCATTCATTCAAGATACAAACAAATAAGCTTTTAATTTCATGTGACAAGTCAGCAAGTTCACTGAAGCTGAGGAAATCTGTATTTGCTGCTGCTGAGTCTAAACAAAAGGGACAGGTTTTTCTTTATTGCCTTGGAAATACTCTCCAAACTGTGAAGTAGATCCTATCCTAGACTCATTTTGTGTCTCATCTGCCATATATGTGAAGAAAATGTATATAGATCACAGGAAGCAATTGTTATGAGTTATCAATAACCTGTACTAGTTTCAGGTGGAATTTGGGGGACGGGAGTTAGGCACACAGTTCATGTTGTATAGGGATCACAGTACTCTGAGTGCTAGAAGTGCTGGGAACAAGGCTTTTTTTTTTTTTTCTCTTTAACTCTTATGGACTTGCCATGTAATTTGTGCAGGCTTATGTACCACAAGAGCTGCAAAGCAATTCTGACAGGAACTCCAGCTGAAATACTTGCTGGCAGCAAAAATTAATATAGTAGAACTCATTAAGTTTGTTATAACTGTGTATGCATAGATAATGATCTGCTGATGGTGAGTGGTAATCTATGGTAATCTCAGCTAAATGAATATTCTGAGCCATGATCCCTGTAGTCCAAGAATTCTTCTGTGGTCACAAAGACCAGTATCTCCAGAGAATATCTCAGGTGGTAAATGTTGTCTGTCCTTCTGCTAACTACAGAGGGATAGGATGCTCCAAACTTAAGCATCTCCTTTGAGTTTCTAACTGTAGATAGCATGAACCTGGAGCTAGGGATTTCTTTTTTTCTCTCTCCTTTTCCCCCCTTTGTAATGTAGAAAAGGGTTTTTTTAAAAAAGAAAGTATTTTTACAAATAGCAGCCAAGTTATAATAGCATTTTACTCTCTCTCCTGCTACTGTGAAGAGTACCACAACTTCTTTTTAATTTGCACACTGGACACGAAGCTGAAATAAACATTAAGTTTAGAGTACCTCTGGCTGGAACATGTAAGAATCAAAGTCATGCTGGCATTTGAGATTCAGGTTTGGAAGGAAAAAGTGGTGTCACTAGTCACAGCTTTGGTGTTTCAGACTCAGAGCTGTGGTCTCTTAGGGTCACGTCTGCTCAAATGATCTTCAACTATCATGTTAACAGCAACTGTATTTGTATTTTCCATGTTGATTTTACCTTTGTTTCTCTCTACCTGTATGCTCAGTAAAAGACAGCCCTGCATCACTTCAGATTTGGCAAATTTACTTTGGGATAAACAAACCAAAAGTCTTAAACTGAAAGCTGAAACGTAGCAGGTTTGAATCTATACCAAAGCAAATAAATGCGCTGAGACAAACGTCCATCTGTATCCTGATATCTCTGAAGCACGGCAAAAGCATGGAGTATCTTAGATACAACAATCCAGTGGGTCTGTTCTATCTAACTTAAAGATCTGCGGAAAGTTAGGGCTGGTGTTTAAAAGAAGTAAAAAGGCAGATACTGATCTGATGACACACAGTACAGTGTTTATTCTGCCAGTGGTTTGTCAACATAAAAGCCCCCCAAAACAGTAGGCCTGGAAATAGATGTCTCTTTTGTCTCAGCAGTGGCTGGGTGGTCTGAGTGCTGAACATTTGTTCCCCATTATTGAAGACCACTGTATAAAGGTGTGTGTCCACAAAAATGAAGTACTGGAGCTTGCACTTCCTTACATAAAAGTACACTCGTTTATACAATTTTTAGCTTCCCTACATAGTTAATAGCAGTTCTTATATGCAAAGTTTAATGGCTTGAGCTGCTGGAAGTTTGCTGAAACCTGGTCTTCAAAAGTTCAAAGTTAAAGGACTGAAGCAGAACTGGTACATTGTTCTTCTTGCTATTACTGTTACGTCAGCACTAAAGAAAGCTATCATTGCTTTTATAGCTGAAAACTACGCTTTGCATGGTTACCAAGATGGAATGTGGGGCTGGTAAAAGAAATGGGAGGATACTGTGGGGAAGCACTTAAAAATTCTAGAAGTGGAGTAGTGGTGCTTTTTTTCAGGTTTTTAAGTAGAACTGTTCTCTTGCTATTTCCCCCCTCCCTCCCACCCCCCTAAACTAGGTACCTAACAGAATTTAGATATTGAAACAGTATCTCGTTTTAAAAACTAAATCATGAAAACTGGGACATGTTAGATATGCTTTTGTCACATGCATATATTTATACTGAAAAATCCTGCCAATTTGATACTTCGGTACGTAGATGTATACCTGTAATGCATTTGTATTGACAGGCACTTTGGGGACCTTGTTTGTTGTCCTAGTAATGGGTATAGCAGACGAAATTCTGAAAGTCAAATGCAAAAATATAACTGTAGCAAAAATGAGACCTTACTATCACCATGCTCTGCAGCATTAAGACACAGTGGAAGAAATATTATATGTGTACAGACCGTGTACGTTATACAGAAACGTAATCTTTCCAAAACTGAATCATCTAAAGGATTGGAAGTGATCTAAAGTGGGAATGAACAGGGTTATGCTTTCCAAAAGTCTACTGAAGATTTTCTTGCATGGATTGTCATGACAATAGGTGGCACCCTTATGCCAATAAAAAGCATCTTGTTTAACTTAACTAGGCTTCCTTGGACTTACCTACTGGAATTCCTTTAACCAAAATTATTTGATTTAAAAGCAAAAACAAGTCATCAAAGCAGAATATTCATTAGAGAAATGGGGGACGTGCCTGGAATACAAAAATGTAAACTCCATTCTGACTGTTGAGTTTAACACATGACTTAAGTACCAGTAGTGCTCTGTTGAGGAATTTGAGAATGTTGGGTATGGGCATGTATTTTATTCATAGAATCATAGAATGTTTTAGGCTGGGAGGGACCTCTAGAGGTCATCTGGTCCAACCTCCCTACACAAGTAGGGACATCTCTACCTAGGGCAGGTTGCTCAGAG
>JAAGNO010018649.1:55479-69459 GCA_033439905.1 Ceryle rudis
TACCCCAGCCCAGGTGCAGGACCCTGCACTTGGCCTTGTTGAACCTCATAAGGTTCATCTGGGCCCACCTCTCCAGCCTATGCAGGTCCCTCTGGATGGCATCCCATCCCTCTGGCATATCAGCTGCACCCCCCCAGCTTGGTATCATCCGCAAACTTGCTGAGGGTGCACTCAAAGCCATTGTCAATATCATTAATGAAGATATTAAACAACACTGGTCCCAGCACAGGCCCCTGAGGGACACCACTCGTCACCTTCCTCCATCTGGACAGTAAACCATTGACCATCCCTCTCTGGATGCGACCATCTAGCCAGTTCTTTATCCACTGAACAGTCCACGCATCAAACCTGTAATTCTCCAACTTAGAGATAAGGATATTGGGGGGGACTGTGTCAAAAGCCTTGCAGAAGTCCAGATAGATGTCATCCATAGGTCTACCCTTGGTGACTGATGCAGTCACTTCACTGTAGAAGGCCACTAGACTTGCCCCTAGTAAATCCATGCTGCCTACCTAGGATTACCTCCCTCTCCTCCATGTGCCTTAGCATATCCTCCAGTAGGATCTGTTCCATGATCATCCCAGGCACAGAGGTGAGGCTGACAGGGTGGTAGTTCCCAGGGTCTTCTTTTCTACCCTTTTTAAAGATGGGCACACTGTTACCCTTTTTCCAGTCTCAAGAGACTTCACCTGACTGCCAGGACTTCTCAAATATTATGGAGAGTGGCTCAGCAACTGCATCATCCAGTTCCTTCAGTACTCTGGGATGCACCCCATCTGGTTCCATGGACTTATTTATGTTCAGGTTCCTCAGGTGATCATGAACCTTGCCCTTGCTTACAGTGGGAGGGACTTTGTCTACCTCGTCCTTGTCCTGTGGGCCACCAACTTGAGGGCTGTGAGGGGAGCGGTTGCCAGTGAAAGCTGAGGCAAAAAAGTTATTGAGTACCTCAGCCTTCTCCTTGTCCGTTGTTACTAGTTTGCCGTTGTTAATCACCGGGGGGGTACATCTTCTTTGACCTTCCTTTTCTGATTTAGATACTTACAGAATCCCTTTTTGTTTTTCTTTGTATCCCTCACCAAGTTCAGCTCTAGCCACGCCTTGGCCTTCCCGACTTTGTCCCTACAGAACCGGGCAGCGTCCCTGTATCCCCCCAGGATACCTGTCCCTGTTTCAACTGTCCGTGCAATTTCATCTTGTTCTTTAGTTCAACCAGCAGTTCATGACTCAGCCATGCCACTCTTTTTCCCTTCTTGCCTGATTTCCTGCACATGGGTATTGAGAGCTCTTGAGCTCTATGGAAAGCCTCCTTAAAGACTCTGCTCCTTTATCTCTGAGGACTGCCTCCCAAGGGGTCCTCTTGAGCAACTTGTCGAAGAGCTGGAGGTTTGCTTTCCTAAAGTTTATGGTGCTGACTTTGCTTTTCATCTGTCCTATACCCCTTAGCATGGTGAGCTGAACCAGTGTGTGGTCACTGCAGCCCAGGCTGCCTCCAGTCTTGATGTGCCCAACTAGTTCACTTGTGTTGGTCACCATTAGGTCTAAAACCACATCCCCTTGGGGCTGTCTATTACTTGCTGAAAAAGTTCTCATCCAGGCACTCCAGGAATGTCCTGGATTGCCTACAGCTTGCCATGCTACTTTTCCAGTGAATGTCAGGGTGGTTAAAGTCCCTCAGCAGGATGAGAGCCTGCGAGCGTGATGTGTCCTGGAGCTGGAGTATGAAGGCTTCATCAAAAGCCTCCCCTTGTTCAGGTGGCCTGTAGTAAACACCAACCACAAGGCTCCCTTTATTGTCACGATCCCTAATTCTTGCCCACAGGCTCTCAACCTCCTCATGGCTATTCTTCAGGGACAACTCTTCACAGTTTATCCATTCCTTAACGTAGAGGGCAACACCTCCACCCCTTCTTCCGCACCTATCCCTTCTAAATGGTCTGTAGCCTTTGACAGCTGCACTCCAGTCATAGAATTCATCCCACCAGGCTGCAGTAATAGCCACTATGTCATAACCTTCCTGTAGCACAGTAGCTTCCCATTCCCCTTGTTTGTTGCCCATGCTGCGTTCATTCATGTAGAGGCACTTCATCTGGGCTGCTGGTCGTGTCACCTACCTAGAGGGGCACCCCTTTGTTTCTCTAAGCTGTTTCATGACCACTACCCTGTTGGTGCCTCTTTCCTCAGAAGCCCCTGACTCATTCATACAGCACTGGCCTGTACTGCAGTTTCTATATCATGCCTCAGGGCAACAGGTTGAAGGCCCTTATGCAAGTCACCCTCCCCTCCAGCCCCGGTGTGTCATCCTGCCTCTTTGGACAGATAATCCCAATATTATGATTATCATCCCTCTCCCCCTTCCCGTTTAGTTTAAAGCCCTGTCGATCAGCCAGGCAAGCCTTTTGGGGCTACCTCAGTGTGCAAGAAAAATAAAATGTGTCCTATTTTTTTGTCCCATTACACAAACATTTGGGTGTATGGGGTATCCAGAAGGTCTGAAATAGACACCTGCGCAAAATACGAAAGGGAATCTCAGTAGAGTTTTTGTCACTTTTACCTCCAATGTGAGCCAAAATCTGGAGGAAAAAAAAAGCAGTTAACCAAAGTTAGTCAAGCCACAAGCATTTTGGCTTGTGGTTTGGATGAATGTTCAGGTCACTTCCTCCTGTACCCTGAACGGACCTTATTCACTGCTCCTCCGCTGAGACTGAAAGGAGATTAGGAAGAGGGAAAGGAGAGAACATTCTACAATGTGTTTATCAATGAAAGGACACCATGTATTAAGTAGTGCGAGAAATTATCCACTTTTACTGTATATTGATTTTGCAGATATAATTTGGCATGAGAAATTTTGCTAAGCATATATTTTGTACATTTTTTAATTTTATTTTCTTGAAAATAGGGTTTAAGGATCTGATGCAATTCTGAGAACATAAATTGTCTTAGGCCTGCAGGTGGCTCATAAAATTTGCAAAGCCTTGACCATTTATAAGCTGGAATTGGATCAGAAAAAGCTTCAGGATTCATTGAACTTTGCTAGTATTGGCAATGTCTCTGTTACACTTTTGCTGGTGTTTTGTTTCATCCTTCCATTGCAAAAGTAGCATCTTATGGTACTAATGCAAAACTGAAAGGGAAAAAGAATTTTCAAAGAATTGATGCAGTTAATGAGGTTCCATTCTATTTATGAGATTTACTTAACACAGCTGTTAGCTAAAATTTTGCTGAAGTAGCAATGACGTTGTAAGGAAAACTAAATTTTCCAGTGTTTAATGAAATGTTATTTATTTGGACCTCTCTTCATTTCCTTTTCATATTCTGATGTTGATTTTTTGCAAAGGTTTTTACAAAGCAGTGTAATACCTGGACAAATTGTATTCACTAGGATGGATGCTGCCTCTATCTAGGCTTTGGTGTCAAAATAGTGTCAAAGCATTTCCTCCTTAGCAGCAGTGTTATCTGGTTTTAGACAGGTGGTTACAGAACCGAGGCAGTTAAGTCTAACACATTGCACTTAAATGATACTAAATGAATCATAGAATCACATTGGTTGGAAGAGACCTTTGAGATCATCAGGTCTAACTTGTAACTCAGTGCTACCAGGTCACCACTAAACCATGTCCCTCATCACCACATCTCCACAGCTTTGAAACCCCTCCAGAGATGGTGACTCCACCACTGCGCTGGGCAGCCTGGGCCAGGGCCTCTGGTCTAAGTGCATGTAGATCTGACTTGCTATGTTTGCATCACACAGCACATAGCCCTGGGCTTTGTATTGTGTCTTCATGGTCTGAGATATTCCAATTACCTGTTGGTATTTTTATAGCTCAGAATGCCTTAAACACTGTGTGCAGGGGCTATTCTGCAGCTTCCCAGAGTGAAGTTCTAAAAGATGAAATTGTCACAAGCCCTGGCGTATGCGCCGTTGTCCAAGGATAGCAATATCTCTGGAAAAATGGAGCCCGACGTAGCGGGGATGGAGACAGAGATGGTGCACTCTCATTCACTGTGTTTCCTGAGATCAGTCATGAAGGCAGCTGTAGCCAGAGTTGCACCTGGATTTTGTTTCAGAAGGAATTATTCAGCTGACTGTGAGAGACGGCCTGGAAGGAATCCGATATTTATATAATTTGTGTGATTGGGGAGCAGGACTTGAGGCTGAACTAGAATTCTTGGGTTTAAAGTGTGCATATAGCTAGTCACTGCTGAAGATTCAGCATGAATGCTGAATCTTCCATGAAGCGATGGAGCACTGATATTACAAAGGACAGGAGAAAGGAAGAAAAGTCTTCCTATTGCAAGTGGTAAGAGAGGAATTATTGTTTGCCTTAAGCAAGATATTGTTGAAGTGCAGACTGAGTTCAAGGAGGGTAGAAGGACAAAGGCTCTTAAGATACAAACTTTCTACACGGCTACAGAAGCACTCTTTGCAGTCCTCCTGATTTCAAGAGTTTTTAACTGTAGTCCACTAGGAGCTGAGTCCAGAAATACATGATTGTTCACAGGTATAAGTGAGGTATCACTTATCTGAGCTAAATACACTAATCTACATTATACAGGCTTGGGAAAGTCAACTGGGTTTGAGGAACCTCGCTCTCTTATCATTTGGATATGGAACAAATAGATGGATTCTTTCTCTCTCTAAAGCTTGTTTTACCTCATCTCCCAAAGTACATTATTATCGGAACAACATATTGTGGGTAATTTGCATAATCATTATTTAAGCAACATTTTAGAATCTATAAAATCAGGATCCTGCCTAATCTAGTGGATTAAGCATTAGAATTACAAAACCTGATGGTTCTAAATACCATTTTGGACTTTGCTCTCCACTGGACAAAATTTCAGATCTTTGGAGCACACTGCACCCTGTTATTGATGCTGACGTTGTCCTCTGCGATTTTATTGTTTTTTCTTCAAGATACATTATCTAGATTTTTCACAATGCACAGTCTTTGGTGGTTGTTTGGTTTGTTTTGATTAGTTTGGTTTTTTCTTTTTTTTTTAATTTCTGAACATAGTATAAGTAATTTCACATTAACTTTTACTGGTTACTATAAGAAAATCGTTCTAACTTACAGAGTTCGAAGCTTAGGAGTCCAAATTCTTCAGATAAGCAAATGGTATGGTGTATCAATCACTTGAAGAACCTTTCTTTATAAGAAAGAAAGGGGCTATTTGCAGCTCATCTGTACATAAACAATATATGAAGTATTCTGGCTCACTGGTCAAATTTTATATTAAAAAAAAAAAAAAAAAAGATTATGTGGTTTGCATGGAGTTGCAAAACTAAATAATGCACATTAAAAATACTTTTCTGGTCTAATTCCATTTTCCAAAGCCACATATTGAATGTGAATATAATAGCCCAGGTTTCAAAACCAACAACACTCTCCTTAGAACTTGGCATCTTTGTTTTCACCATGTTAAGCGTTTCCATGAGTTACGCTGTACTCATAGCACACGGAGATGGATGTGGGTAGCAGGAAACTGGCCTTCATGGATCACTGTGAAAGCCTAGGCAGTTTTGAGCAATATGAAAGTTAGAGGTGATGTCCATGTTTGCAAGCTTCATTACAAGTTTCTCAAGGGTTTGGTTTTTTTTTTTTTGAGTTTCTCAGCTGGTGCATCAGATTTAAATTCCAACCTAGACATCAAGGATGTCCATACTTTTCTAGAAATAGGTCTTAATGTCTCTGTGGTTCAGCTCTGTATTTTCTGCTTGTGGGCTGTTTCCCTTTGCCTTTTGAGATAGTTCTTTGGGACATAGTGGATACGTACAGATCCTTGTGTGAGGGACTCTGAGCTCAGGGGGACAGGACCTCCAATTTTTTCTCTCATTGAACATCTCTCTCTGGTAGGAGAACAGAGATGAAAGTCAACTGAGTGTGTTCAGGTTTTTAGCCTGGGACAACCTGCTCAGGCCTGGGAGCATTGCAATGCTATGAATAAGTAGTTGCAGGAGATGCCTAATTACCTGGTAAAGTAGCTGTGGGAGTGAGATATGCTTAACCTTCTGTAAGAGTGTACAGCTTCTGATGTGCTTAGTCAGACAAACTTTTGGCTTTTCCCATATTTTCTTTCCAGCAGTACAGCAGAGATGCCAAGTGCTTTGCTGATGCCATGGAACAGGTCAACTCTTAGTATCTCCCCTTTCTGTTACCTCCAGTAAATGGTTAAATAAGGCATGATAGCCTTGCTAATCTTTAGACAGTCCAAGTGCCTTCATGCATCAAAAATTTCCACAGGACCTGTGGGGAGACAACAGTAGGGTTGACCACTAAAATGTGCTATTTTATTGGACATGGGCTGACAAATAAGGTTTTGGTCAAAGTGGTTAACAAAGACCAAACTGGCATGCTACTTGTGCATTTTTCTGAAAGTTGTATGTGTGCAGAGGAGCTCTGGGCTTAGCTGGAAACCTTGGATGTTGCTAATGAACCTCTGTGCTTTCTTTAAGAGCCTTCACAGTAAGGTTGAAAGGTGAAAGAAAGAAATCCCAGACCTGCGCACCATGCTGCAGTATCCATATATTTATCATGCACAGATCTGTGGAGAAGTCCCCTGCCAAGCTGACGCTAACACTGACAGCCAGATGTGCAACTTGGATCAGAGCAACAATGAAAATAGACTGTGGTTTACAACTGCTTGCGACAATAAACAAAGCATATCAAAGGATCCCCCAAAATACACTTTCTCTCTAGAAACCTACATGGTTTTATTATTGTAGTCTCTAACTTTAAAGCATTTTTGTCATTTTTGCAGAAGAAGAATTAAATAGTTGCAGATTCCTAACAGGGACAATTGTCAGGGACTGGATTGGGCTTTACTGGCCATCCCAAAGAGACTGCACAGTCAGCAAAAACTTCCTTAAGGAAGATGTTACTTGCTAAAATCTACTTTCTTAAATTCGTGATGTGTTTTTATAGGGGTAATACTTGTATAAGGCTCCTTCCACTGCCTCTTGCAAATTATCACAAATGTCATTTTATGTAGCTTCAGTTGGACTGTGCGATATTCAGTAATGATGAATTGGTGGTGAGTTCCTCCGTCTGGTTAGCAGGATGAAATAAGAGGGTGTGTCCCCGCCAAGCAGAATTTAATTGCTTTTTACAGGTAGACACAAATATGGCATGACAAAATGCTGTAAGAAGCCTTTGAAACACATTTCAATATGTAAGCATTTAAAATGTATAAGGTGTAAATTGGAAGCATTGCGCTATAGAAAAAAATAATTCAGCTCTGCAGACTGATCTGGGAGAACTAACCTGTGAAAAGGCAAGTGACAAAAGAAGCTTTAATATGAAAACAAGTAAAGCCTCTGTTTCTCTCGCTTTTTTCCTGAATCTAATTTAAATCTTTAGCATTCTTTTAGCCTCCAGATTTCTATAAAGTTGAAAGATGCCTTGTTCTCTAAAGCTTGTATCACCTTACTAGGAAAGCCATGGAAGAGGATTCCTAATGTCTTCAATTATACAGCTATATCTTTATTTAATGTTGACATGAAATTCTTTGCTAAAGTTCTGGCAATAAAGTTGGAGAGACTTACTCCCTAAATTGTTTCAGCTGATCAAGCAAAATTTGGAATTCTCTCTATGTCCTGAAACTTCAGAAAGTTAATAGATTGTGTTATCCCAACTCAGTCAAACTCTTGTCACTTTCCTGGAATCTTTGTGGGCAGAAATACTTGGGTATTTTTACTTTTGCAGACATCTGCACTCCGCCGCGGAATTTAAAGAGAGAAAATGTTAGTTGTATTTTATTACTTCAGAATAGTTCCCTGTGAGGCACTTTAAGTGGAAAAGAACAGACAAAATAATTGTTCTTGGATTAATTTCTATTCTGGCCCTCCCCTTTTTACCTTGGTGTATTACTTCTGCAAAGTTCTGGATTATCCCGAATCAAGCTGGGAATAATCACCAGGCAGCAAAAGATATAGGTGATAGTTTCCCCCATTCGTGTGAGGTCTTTGGATTTCAAATGACTATGCACAATATCATCATTTCCTTGCTCCTCAGTGGTCACAATTCAAGAAGCCAGTTGTTGAGGAATGATATCAGAAACCAAGTGTCTGAAAAGAATTCTGTGAGTTCCCCGAGTTACAGGAGAATGAAGGGAGGTTTTGAGCACATTCCTGAGAAGCTAAATGATACTCCTTGTATCAACCTTTGTCTCAGGTGGATGTTATCCAGTGGTAGCTAATCGGAACCTGCACTTCTCTGACACTGAAGATGGAGCTCTTTAAGAAGGTGACATGAAGGAAAAGAAATAGTAAAAGCAGTGTGCAGGTTGGTGGCTATGAAATTCTGGGTGTGGACAATTGTGACCTCTGGAGTTTTAAGATGAGATTAAAATGGTCAGAAAGTAGAGACAAGGGCTGTGTGCCCTCTCCAGGCTATACAAATTCTTTTGCTCGCTTTCCTGAAGACCCGGCAATCTTGACATCCTTTCTTGCACAGTGGCATGACCACAGAAAGGAGGAGAGTTAGTCCTGGCTGCAACGTGGGAACACAAGCTTAAACATGAGACTAACAAAAAGAGCCCATGCCTCCCACTTTATGGGCATATACTGTTCTTGGCATCACCTGCCAGAAAAGCAGAATAGTATTTGCTGCGAGTCTTTATCTTCATCTACATATTTATCATTGCTGCTGTAGGTGAGCCAATAGCTGTCCCACTGTGGCCCTCTCTTCCCAGTGTTCCTGATAGACTGTGGACTTATCAATGAATGGAAGTGGGGTGGAAGCTGGTGTGCTTTCCTAACTCACTGCATAGTCTTTACATGCTCCAACAGACAAGCTCTTGTGGTTGTGGGATTAAAATATTACAAGCTTTGTTTTGAAACAATGACGCAAGGAATGTTTGCAATGGCTCCTTGTGCAGTGGTTTGAGATTTAGCTCATGTCTGGAAGCCACAGTTTCTAGATTGCAGGACAGCTCATAGCTTGGGAATTTCCAAAGCGACTATTAACTGGAATGTCAGTTTATATAACTGTGTGTGAGTTCAAATTTTATCCTCTTACAGGTGGCAGTGGTGCTGGGCAGGGGAAGGGAGAGCAGGAAAAAACCTCATACTGTTCATCTTGCGTGGGTGCAATGGAAATTCAAACTTTGACTCTCACCCACCATGTCTGGAATTAATCTCTCTGGCAAACTAAACCCAAGCATGGCAAGAAATTATATTTGCTACACTGAAGCCTTTCCTATGGGGCCGATCCAGCTTCTTATAAGGTCAATGGAAAAGCCTTCATAGGCTTCAGTGGAACTCAGAACAGCTCTACGTGGGCTCTCTAGGTTCTTCAAGACTTAGATGGATGCAAGGGCCTCTGTTCCACCCTGAAGTTCATTCTGAGCTAGACACTGCAAAATGGATAGAATCAGAAAGCACACAGCAAGGTGTTTGAGACCATTTGCTAAGAATGAGAGATACCATCTCTGTTGTGTCTTGGTCGTATTTTTCATTCACTGATTACCTAAGGTGAAACAGAGAGTCTCCTTGAAGAATACTGTGAACGAAACAGATGACAGCAGAAAGTACTGCAGTCTGACCCTCTAGTCCTACAGAGGAGCCACACTGCACCAGTCCATTAAGTACCTAACCTCAGGCAGGAGCCGTGGTTTCAGACATACCTCTCCAATTAACTGGTTTTCACAGAGGTTGTTGCAAAACTCAGATGAAGGTCTTTGCCTTTTTTTTTTTTTTCCCTTCACCTTCATTGTGCATCAGTTCTGCAGAACAGGACAGCTTCGGATCATGGGACCACATAAGGTCAAAGACTGAGAATGAGAGACTATTATGTACTGAAAAGAAAATGCATACACTCTTCAGAACCCTCGGCAAATTCAGCTGACTGTCCGGACACTAATGAGTGAGAAAAAAACATTAGGAAGAAATGAGAGGCAAGGGATGACATTCAGAATGTAGTTCGTTTGTTTGGATTTTTTTTGGTCAGTGTATTTCCAAGATGAAGATGAAAGTTTCTTCAGGCACTCAAAGCTGTGGGCTCTTCTTTCATTGCAACTTTTTTCCTGATAGGAGGGGTGTCTGCTGCAGATTTGGTGCCTTGGTAATGCAGTAGAGAAGCCTAAATATTAATAAATAGAAAACGGTAATATTACCATTGAATTATTTTTATTTGCCTTCACATATCTTTCCCTTAAAGGTGGCTAATTCTGTTTTGGTTTAAGCCTTTTGGAACTGAATGTTCTTAGACTTTCACATAAGAGGAAAACGTAGCTTTCTCCAGTGACTAATCAGTGCCTTTTTCTTTAGGCACCAATGATTCTTTGGATTTTTCCTTGTATCTATCACAAATAGAAATCTATGTTTTTAAGGTGAAAGGTCAGATTGCAGTTTAGTGTCATTGACTGTCAGAGTCAAATCTTTTCATCAGGAACCACAAATATTGAAGGATTCCTAACAAAGTGGTGAAAAATGTTAATACTATGATATGTTTACTGAAAAGTGGTGCAAGTGTAGTAAAAACGGGCAGTGAAAGCTAATGAACTCTGCTGTAGGAAATGAAAAGCTTCATTCATAGCCAAGCCCCTCATGTTAGGAAATGTGGTGACATGCTTTCTTCATAACCATGAGTTAGCAGGGTTTACAGCAACCTACCTCTGAACCTGGCAGAGATGTTTTCCAGAGATAAACTGTTGCTCAGACTCCGCGAATCTGAGGATTATTGGACAAAGAGAGACCGCAATCCTTTCTTCGCAGTATATCTTGGATTCTTTCATAAAATGCAGAATTTTGCTAATGCATTAAATGTGAGAAAACAAAATGAATGCAAGGATTTAAAGAAGGATTTTGTCTTGATGAGTGATGCATTTTAATGCATCATAAACATGTAACCCTCACCTCTTCTGCATTACAAGGTAACATATTGTTTTGTTTTCAGTTTACCTTCCACCTTCTACCTGTTGTTCTGTTTTCTATTATAGAAACTTGCAGTGTGACAACAAAATTATTGAATCACATGAGAAAGGTCCAGCAAATCTTACTTGTTCCACCAAAATTCCTTCTATGTGTTGAAGCTTCTTTTTTCTTTTGCTAATTTTTGTCATGTGCTTAATTTTAGTAATTTCTCCCACACATTGGAGGCCAGCATCCTTCCCTCACCACTGACAGGTTTTGAGGCCTTACAAGAAGTAACCAAAGCCTGTTGGACTTACCACATCCTTAGAAGAATGTAATCACTGTATATAACTAAAAGCTGCCCTCAAAAAGAGGAAGGAGGAGAAGAGCAGAACAGAGTAGTAAAAAAAGAGGACTTGGACTGGAGGATGTAACTGATGATTCAAATAGGAGATGCTAAATGGTATGAGAAGAGAACTAGACAAGAGCTAGACTTCTCACTAATATTTGAGGAACATATGATTTGAAAATGGCTGGCGAGACATAAAGTCAATTAGCTGAATTCAAATGAGGGAAAATGTCACACCTCCAGGATAAACTGAGCAAACTTGTATGGGAGAGTGCTGGGCAGTGTGTGATTAGAATGAGAGGTAAAGGGCTTAAATTGCACCAGGGGAAGTTGAGATTAGACATTAGGAAAAATTTCTATACTGAAAGAGTTGTTAGGCATTGGAACAGGCTGACAGGGAGGTGGTGGAGTCACTATCCCTGGAGGTATTCAAAAAACATGGAGACGTGGCACTTCAGGACATGGTTTAGTGTTTATGATAATGTTAGGTAGACAGTTGGACTTGATGAACTTGGAGGTCTTTTCCAGCCTTAACAATTCTGTGATGATGCTGTGATTTTGAGTGTGTTTCTGCTGTAGGCCTTTTGAAGTCTCTCAACTAGAGAATCAGACAGGATTTCATCAGGAACGACTGTATGCTTCCTTTGCTCAACAGTGCATGTCATGCATATATGTTTGGGGGCAGGTTTCCAAACATTTAATGCCTCTTTCTTTCCTTTGGGAAAGGATACTTTGGGTCATTGGTCTCTAAAGAACTTTTTCCAACAATGGTTTTGATTTGCTCAAGGAAAGTGAATGGGAATCCTATTAGAAGCAAATGAATAGCAGAGACATCTACTGCTGCCCTTTAACTGCTGGAGACTTCGCTCTTATGTGTTTTATTCACCTCATAAAAAAAGCTTAGAACCTTGTAAAAAATATATATCACAGAAAAGATGGGAGACTTAGCACGAATATATACCACACACATAGAGTGGTCTTTTCTTTGTGTGGATCCAATCAATTTTTTTTCATGTTGTTTTTGCTAACTGCCCATTGTTTCCTCATATATGAATTTGCTTTGGCTTGGGCCATGCTACCTCCATTGCTGTTGTAGGCTTTTTCTCTCTCTACAAATTTATAGCTACCTCATAAAAAAGAGTGAGGATACACTTTATTAACAAAGCCAAAGTATGTAAATGCTTATAAGAAGTGATGCTTACACTAATCCTAAGTAAACTATAAGAACCAATGAAACGTAAATGTTTAATACTTTCTGGATGCTACATTTTGGTAAAGGATCTTTTGCTCATCAAAACGTTAAGGATTAGATTAAGCTGGATCTGAGATCTAGCTCTGTCCCATACAAGCTTTGAATATGGAAGGTTTTTAAAACAGTGTTTGAAAAAGTATTTGAAAATATTTGGGTCATATTCATAGCCAGGCCTCAAAGGGATCTTTGCATTCTCTCACTGGGTCAAAGGCCTGTAGTTAGAAATGTGGGGAGGACAAAATGTGCTACCTTACAGCCAGTCAGCCATCGGTACAACTACTGTAATAGTTGCCTCTGCAGTTGCTGTAGCTCAGTCACATTCTCACTGAAGAAGCCAAAGACTCTGGAATGTGGATACTGAAGCATGGTCTAAATTATCTGTCTTTTGCAAGGCACAAGTTTGCTTTTCAGCACACTCTTTAATTGCACAGAAGTTAGGCAGAGTATTTGCACCAGCACGCTACTTACTATCAACATGGTTTTCATTTGAGAACTTGGGGTTTTTCTTTAAATGTATTTGACAGTACTTTTCTTTTTAAGATGTTGGACTTCATCTTCTTAATCTTTGGATCAGTCAAGTTTCCCGTGGAGGAATAACTTATCCATGACCCTCCTCTGTTTTATTGTGCTGTTCCTCATGTGAGATGGATTTGTAGTGTTGCCTTTTAATATAGACAAAAGCTTCCAAGGGTCAGAAAAGCCCATGAAAATCACTGGTTTGACCTTCTGGTTACTACTGGCCTTTGAAAATTACCCCTATAACCCTTTCTGGCCCCAATTACTGCAGCTAGACTAGAACATTCTAGAGAAAATGATAGTTTACAGTACCATTCATATGAAGCATATATCAGGGCATTTACAATTCTGCTTCTACATGTAGAAATGGGTACATTAAAAAGCATGCATTTCTTCCTTCTCCCTCCCTTGCATGAGCATGACTGTGTATTTCACTAAATTATAAATCATCCCAGTGAGGTTTGGAAACAACTTGGTAAACTGTGATTTTTCAGAGGTATTTATTGTATTTAATTCTGAAGTCATAATTTCAATAGAAACTTCACAGGCATTTTGAACACTGCTGATGATGTCAGGAGATCTGTAAAAAAATGAAGGAGTTAAGATTTAATGAGGCACTGCTGCAATACAAAGTGAACTCAAACAAGCCATAAAGCAGGCTGTGATATGGAGGTTGAATACTTCCATGACCAGCATAAACCACTGGTGTGAAGCACTGTGGCTGGGAAGTAGCTGGCTTCCACAGGATTCCTCCTCATGGGGCTCTGTTGGGTAGCATAATGGCTGTGCTCTCAAGAGTTATTTCTTATTGTCCCAGCAATGACATTTCTATATCATGACAACTTCCAGGTGTCTGAAATTTCTCTTTATTCTGCCTTGGAATGAAGACAAGTCCACCCAAACCAATGGCACTTTCACAAGCAACAGCTTCTGTTTCAAATTGAAAAACTGAAGGTTTTGACCAAACTCTTTCTCTCTCTTTTTTTTTTTTTTTTTTTTTTTTTTTTT
>JAAGNO010018649.1:79643-91419 GCA_033439905.1 Ceryle rudis
CTATTGCCCACACTCAGACGGTTCGCCTATGACCACTCTTGTTTATATGAGAAACAAAGTCGCAAAAAAAAAAAAAAAAAAAGAAAGAAAAGCAGGCTTTAGGAATGCAGATGCAGTAGGACACGCAGAACTACTCACCTACAGCCACAGAAGAAGGGATTAATTTATTCTCTGAGATGGATATGGACATCTAAAGAAGGAGTTGGATGTGATTTTTTTTATCCTGATGAGAATTCTGTGGCAATCAATTATTTCTTGCATAATAATGAGTGCAATTACCACTTGTTTTTCAGTGGAAAAATAATTAATTGGCTTTTTTTCTAATGTGTTATATTGGGATTGCAGTCACTCTTACAGCTCCAATCTGTGTTTGGGACTCATTTCTGTGGACATAATGCATCCTCTCGGTAAGGACCAAATGAAAAAGCAAAGTCTGGGAGTGTCTTGGCACATAGGCCTTTTACATTCCCTTCCTGAACACAAATCTCTAAGAGCAGGATTCAGAGGTATTACAGAGATAATAGCAACTGAGGCATTTGCAGCAGGTGTTCTACAATCTTAGGTAAAATGAATCTTATTTATTTAAAATAAACTGGGTTCAATGACATTTGCTCATTTCTCAGATCTTCATGTGGACTGGAAGCTTCTCTCATCCAGCTGACAACATTGGTCTTTGACGAATCCGAATCACCCCAACCGCTCCATGCTGCTGCTAATGTCTCCACACATATGCCAAGGTAGGGCACTCTCTTTGCCTCTCTCACAGTGAGGATTCTCAGAGCACTAGAAATTCTTCAGTGGAAGAAAAGGACAGAGTCTGGTTGAGCGACTGACTGGTTTCCTTTCTGGGTTACTTGTATGTTAATAACTCAAAAAGGATGCTCTAAAGTGTCTGAAGGGGAAGGGTTGAAAGATTTTTCAGTTTTCAGAAAGAAAACTAAAACCTACAAGCTAAGCTACACTTTATCAAGTCTTGAAACTTTATAGAGCTGACCTTTTACTTCTTACATCATGTGATACATGCCTCTTTTCTGTATGGAGATGATGAAATTATTGGTACTGGGAAAGGTGCTTGCTGGAGATAGTGAGCCTCCTTCACTTGAGCTTACTTTATTTGAGGATGTTTGCAGTCTTGGCTCAGTATTTCACCTATCTAGAAAGTGGTTATGTAGCTTTGAAATGTGATTGGGTGGTATTGCTAATTTCAAGTGTGCTTAAAGGAAGAGAGGGAAGTAGTTGGCTCCTTTTATGTCTTGAGGCACTGAAAATGAAAATGCTTTGACTTCTGCCTAAACCAGCTCAGATCTGATTTCCCAATATGCTGATAAAAGATCAAAATACCTCTGTTGAAATCAGTATTTCAGAATGCTCAGATGAAGGCAGCCTGTGTGTAACTGGTTTGAAGTATATAAGGTGTGAGCAATTTCTGAAAGAAGGTAAGACTTTGGGGAACTTAAATGTCATAGCACTCCTTATTCTGCATTGTTATCAAATTCTTCTCAGTTGTGGTTTCTGTGACAGGCTGATTTTCTCCACCCCCTGCTCCAATAAATTACTATTTTCATTCACCCTAAGAAAATAAACTCAATGAAAGTATATAAACATTTGTTTCAAGCTACTCCAGTAGAATCCAATCCAGTATGTACAGACGTCTTTCTAGTGACTACAGTTTGATCATTTCCATTCAGTCCTGTAGTGAATGACAGTTTAGTTTAAAAACAAAAGAATAGGAAGAAGGCTTTGGTGAAAAACAACATTTGGTATTTGTTAAATGAATCCAAATGTAGCCGGTTTTCTTTTGGGTTACACAGTTGTGTTGTGTGTTGTACTTTTAGCAGTTCACATGTGTTCAGAAATATTGATCTGCATACAATCCAGTTTGATCTTGAGCTTCAAATGCTTATTACTTACATACCTGTCTAAATTGGCCACAAGAAGGCTTTAACCTACTTGCTTCCTAGCAAATTATTGCTTTCTCTGACTGTATTTGCTGTACTTGCTGTTTTGCAAATGCATATGCAAGGGTATCCAAACAAAACCATATAAAGAAAGCAATCCTGAAGAGTCCTTGTTAAGACTGCTGTGTTCAGAGGGCACAATTCCTCCTAAGTCAGGTCCACATGGTGTGATAGTTATTTTGGATGAGTGTAATAAAAAACCAGGCCAGACTCCTCAGCTGTGAAAGGAATGGCTTTACAGCTCATTGTCCTACGCTGGTTTGCTTGTGATGTGAATACATAACTGTACACCATAAATGTGCAATTATTTAAACACGACACCAAGGTAATCAGACTGCATCAGGAGTTGAGTTATTAGAAATATCAGCAGACTCACTTATCCTCCATCTCAGCATAACCAAATCCCGTGTGTCACTATGGGATGAGACAACTCTGCCTCTTATTTCATGGTTTTAAACTGGAGCCTGAGCAGGATGGTGCATTGCAAGTTGTCACGTTCTGTGGGCAGAGGAGTGCCAAAGTGAACCTTGGAGTCGCAAGCTCTTTTGGTTGTGGTTGGTGTGCAAATTGTCAGCGCAGCAAAGTCCCAAGGAGCTGTGAAGTACATCATATGTAGGACTGACCCCATCACATTAGACATCTAATTTCTCTTCCTGCCTTCACATTAATCTCACAGGACTGTTTCTCTACATGTCAGATGTTTTT
The DNA here is from genome assembly GCA_033439905.1 of Ceryle rudis. Taxonomy (NCBI): domain Eukaryota; kingdom Metazoa; phylum Chordata; class Aves; order Coraciiformes; family Cerylidae; genus Ceryle; species Ceryle rudis. The sequence continues at coordinate 82,307 of JAAGNO010018649.1, forward strand.
ATTTGGATATCCTTCTTTACCAGTCAAAACAAGTCTATACAAACTCCTTGTCTGGGCAGGTTTTCTCTTGATGATGTGTCATGTAGCATGTCCCTTTGCTCTAGCCAGGCTCAGATCATATGTCAATCATAGGAAGTTTAAAAAAAATATGTGGTTGAACCACAAAACCAATTTCCAAGACAGAAAATCAAAAATAGAGATGTTGCAGAGTGGGATGCCAAAGTATCATTGCCATCTGGGAAGAGGCCGTTGGGTAAATTGAACAGAATTTTTATGTGGAGATGTCCACAAATGGCAAGTGTGTTGCAAAGCCTGCAAAACTCTCTTGATTTTGGGTGAGTGGACTTTGGGTGGCTGTTTGATATCCTAAATGTTTATGGAAAAGGTAGCATTATTATTTCCCAGTGACCTTTGCTCAGCTGTTGCTTTTTACTTGTGCTAACTGTCACCACTCGCATGTGAGTTCTTTGTGTAGAATGAAAGCACTAATACACAGGCAACTGAAAGTGTCAGGCGCATGCATTTCCCCTTCCCCTCCCGGCTGCACGTGTAGAAGAAACCAGCATTTGACACCGGCATTAACTTGCAGGAGTGAGCTATTGCTGCTCCACTGCTGATGCCTGATGCTTGGCCCACCGTCAGGATGATAGGACAAACATTCACGGCAATTTCCCAGCAGCACAAGAAGTACTGAAACCAAAACAGTCAGCCTTTCAAGAGGAAGTTTCATTACTTTTATTTTGTCTGCTGACTACCAGAAGTGCAAGAAGCTATTTTTCATTGCTTAGCCTAGGGCATAAGGTGTGACAATCTGTTTAATAGCACTGTGTTTTACAAGGTATGGTCTAAGGAAAATCATTCCTTCATATACATTGCCATCTTTTCACTGATTTTGCTAGTGAAAGGATCATTTGCATGAAGGGAGGATCATACTTACAGTCTGTATCCTCAAAGATCACAGTTATACACCAAACCACTGAGACTTCTGCACTCATATTCAGTGCAGAGGTATGAATGCTGCAGCGTAACTAGGCTGGTTTAAGAGGACATTATGTTCAGAGATGTGGATACCAAAGTATCCCAAGATTACTAACAAGGAAAGACTGTAGAAGTCTGTCTGTTGGACTCCCAGTTTCTAAAAGAAATGTCTGAAGGTTTCAGTTATGTGTCTTTGCCAAGGGGAAAATGGACCTGCATATTACATCATGCTGAGTCTTCCTTCCTTCTTCTCCTTCCACCTGGAGCCTTGGAGTGGGTGATATGAAAATGTTGTGCCAGCTCTTCTCTAAACACCTGTACTGGGTATGTGATCTTTTGCTATCTCTTCTGGCCGAAAAGGACCCAAGAGACTAAGCTCAAGTATCTAAGGGAGACTTCCCACCAAACACACAGTTCAAAAATGCAGGTTTTTTTCTTTAACATTCAGTATATCTGAGAGGGAAGGGTTTTACTTCTCACCAAGAAGAACACAGCTCTCAGCAGTATTGGTTTTTTCATCAGAAGAAGCCCAGAGTAAGATGAGCACCAAGTTAAAGGAAACAATGGGAGTGTAAATGTCATTTAAACATATACATCTGCAAGCCATTCTCTCCTGAGTGCTTGGAAGGTTTACTGTCTAAATATTGCTTTTTCTTACTCTTTCCTTGTTCTGTCTAGCTCTGGTTGTTCTCAGCCTGGGGACAGAAGGTGGGTGTGGTGCACAATACCATGCAGTGCACCATTGCTGTAGAATTCTTTAAAGTCCAGATATCACTCCGTGCAGAGCAGTCAAAAAGCTCTTCCATCAAACAGGCAGGTGGAAGCCTCGGCAAGGAGCCCAATGTAGGAACTAAACCCTTGCGTGCATGGCCTCATTAAAGTACCTCTCCATTTGGAAATGAGAAAAATGCCTTAGGCAGCCCATTCTCAAAATAGCATTGTGCACGCAAAGCCAATATAAACATTAGAAGCTCTTAAAGTGCATTTGTTTGAATCATGGGTTTGAATTGACTCCTTTAGCACTGACAGACAGTGCATGTATCTCACTAGCAGCTCTCCAGAGAGTTCTCAGCTGTCTGTGGAGAGACAGAGACTGTTCTTTAGGGAGGTTTCTGTAACATGGCTGTTTCTAGAAGGTAAAAGGTCAGAAGCAAAGTTCTAGAAACCTAGTAAATAAAACACTATGACAGCCATGCCCATCATCTGTGTTGACAGAATTCTCCTGGAGTTATTAATGTTATTTATTTGTTTGTACAACAGCAGCACTAACTTATTTTTATTAGAAGCCCCAGCTGTGGTTGGGGTTCCATTGTTAGAGTCAGTGGAGGGGCATGTCGTAACAGGCAGATCCCTGCTGAAATATTAATGCTTTATTCTGACAGCAAGACTGTGTATGGGAGGTAAGGAGGATTCTTCTTTCCACTCTACAACTGGAAAATGGTGGCATGCAAAATTTCGCAAGTTGTGCAAGGCCAAGGCCACCCACAGTCTAGAAACTGTAAGCAGGGGATTGTAAAACTATTGGCTTTAATGAGGTGTCTGGCTCAAGAGAGTCTCATATGAGTCCAGTTTAAAAATTAAACAGAAAAAGCACTGAAAATGTATCAGCCAGCATATTGTGTGTGAGGTCAGTACTGCTGAAAGCAGTGCAACACGTCTCCATGTACTCAAGAGTGCACATTCACCTTGGTCTAGATTGAATCAGAAAAGTGGAAGATTTCAAAAGAGAGAAACTCTATGGTTTGCTGAGAACCATACGGTTCTGAAACTGCAGTTTACCTCCTTTCTCAGAAATGAAGCAGTAGACATTTACTACCATTTCTGACATGTCCCTCCACCACTGCATTAACAATGAATAGCGGCTGCTTTTTCTGGACATAACGGGTCTTAATATTGTAAACCAGCAAAGCGTTTCTACACCCACTGAAATGGGTGTTTCCCCTCATATCTGCAGCAATGCTCAGGTACTCACAGTTAGTTGGATGATGTTTCGTGACTTTCACCAGGAGGTTAAATCCAGAGTGCAACGAGAGGGGTGGTGGGGGGGGAAGGAGTGGAAATTAAAATAATTTCCATTCTGAAGCGAAGAACTTTAAAAATTCATTTGTGAACTCTCAATAGTTCCCGTCCTCTCTCATTCCTTATTTTCTGAAATATGAAGATAGTATGTTCCAGATGGAACTGAGTTGCCAGGAGGACAGAAGATTGCTTGTGCAAGCTGAAACCCTTAAATATTCTCTTTTCTTTGATTTGGGAAGATGGTATTTACAGGTAGCACGTGTGTTGCTATGACCCCTGAAAAGACTAGGTTTCAAAAGTCCCGCAAATAATCACCGATGTTGTCCTGCTTTAGTCACCAGTCAGCTAGTTTGAGATACTGCTTGGGGAAAAGCTGCAAAGGGAATAGGAGAAAGTCTGTTCTCACCCAGAAAGAGGGCAGAATGCTGTAGAGATGTTATTGAAGATAAAGGAACTCTAATTTCTTCTGTCACCTTTCATTATTCTCTTTAATGGCAGCATGAATTTATGATTTTAGGGTAAAGATATTACCAAAGATTTCCTAAAACATGATGCTAATGCTGTAAGGCTGCTAAGAGCTCCGACGGGAAAAGAAACTCTTCTAAGGATGAGCCTGAGTCATTGCCAAGTGAAGTCAATGAAAAGGCTTCCATAAACCACAGTTAGGCTCGTTTATCTGTGTCATAATTAAAGGTATGTTATGATTCTGCCTTCCTGTTTTACCTTCCAGCAGAAGATAATCCTTCCAAGTCTCAAACATTCCCTTTACTGCTAGCACTGGTGGTGTCAAATGGGATAGGAAGTCCAGGCTTGGAACTTTGACTACATCTGACTACTTGATGTTATCTGACTGAGAAGAGACTTTAGGGCAGCCTCCCATGACCTTGTCACTCCTTTTGACTATGCAAGGTCTGTGAATGACTGTCCCTTCTCTCCGTAGCGCAGTTATATTCCTCGTTTGTGCAATCTGAATGAAGAAGTTCCCAGCATCTAAGCAGAGCATCTTGCCATCAGGTACATGTTTGATCACGGACCAAAAGCACATGCTTGTACCTATGGCTGGGCAGCTTTAAAGAAGTGATCATGCCCCTGTGCTCAGCACTGGTGAGGCCACAGCTTGAGTCCTGTGTTCAGTTTTGGGTGCTACAGTATAAAAAAAGAGATTGAGGTGCTGGAGTGAGTTCAGAGAAGGGCAAGGAAGCTGGTAAAGAGTCTGGAGAAAATGTCTTATGAGGAGCAGCTGAGGGACCTGGAGTTGTTTAGCCTGGAGAAGAGGAGGCTGAGAGAAAACTTTATTGCTCTCTACAGCTACCTGAAGGGAGGTTGTAGTGAGGTGGGTGTTGGTCTCTTCTCCCAGGTAACTAGTGATAGGATGAGAGGAGGTGGGCTTAAGTTGCTCCAGGGGGGGTTTAGGTTGGATAATGGGAAAAATTTTTTTACTGAGTGATTAGGCATTGGAACATGCTGCCCGGGGAGGTGGTGGAATCACCATCCCTGGAGGTGTTTCAGAAACATCTCTATGTTTCATGCTTCAGGGCATGGTTTAGTCATCCTGATAATACTTAATAGACAGTTGGACTTGATGATCTTGAAGGTCATTTCCAGCCTTTATCATTCTGTGATCTGCATGCAGGCAGAGTGCGACTGAACGTCTCTGAAAGAAGCAGATTACCTTGAATAGCTGCTTACTGTCAACATCTTGGGGGACCTCGGGATATAGCACTGCAGAAGAAAAGCAGGCTGGGTGAGCTGCACTGGCAGCCCGGACCTACGGCACACATTAGCCACCTCTGATGCAACCTACCAAAACACTTGAGATGATACCTAGGGGATACATTATTTCTCCATCTTGTCTGTATGTGCTATAGTGACAATTGATACTCCTTTAGTTATGTGCTAAAACAGGCTATTTCAGGCCAGTTCCATGTTACTGGAAACACTTTGTTCATCACTATCTCATTTCTCCTGAACTGTTTGTCGCATCTGTTTGTGATTCTTTGCACTGTTAAATAAAGAAACTCCTTCAGTTTAAAAAAAAAAAAAATCCTAAAAAGAACTTTGATTCTTGTGAATCAGAAGGCTCCCTAAAGTAGCAAATAGACTTTTTGTTGTTAAAGCCACCTTAGTGAAATCTGGGAGGAAATCCCCTGTAGTCACAGGTGGATGGAGGAGGTGTTTGTACCTTTAAAGCTGTGGTCAGCCCCGCTCAATTAGACCGCACCTGCACTAGATTTATTTTAGCAAGGAAGGAGCTGGGCTCGGAGGGGAGGGTTGGTGTGTTTGGGCTGCTTTTATGGAGAGCTTTAAGTTGAGGAAAGGCTGAATTGGGAATATACTGCTCTAGAAGAGTGACCTGTAGAAGTTCTGAGTTTGAAGTAGAGCCCTTTTTATAGGGTGATGATGTTAAACTGAGAAGTACTGCCTGGATGAAAGCTGTTGCTGTGAAGGTGCCTCCTGAGGAAGAGGAAATAATGTGGAGAAGCAGTGAGGAATGGAGTTCAGCTGCTCTGCACAAGGTCAGAACTTTTTTCCCCTTAGGAAAGAGACTGCTGAGGGTGCTGCTGAGAGCAGGGAGTAAGAATAAAACACTTGGCAATGTGGTTGCAGCCCTGATCCTTCAGTAAGTCTCTTGTGGAAGAAGAATGAGGCCTGCCAAGCTTGCTGCGTTGCCTGGTGCAGCTGAAAGGCAGCAGCAAAAAGTAAGATTGACCCCTGCTGAGTCAGGCTTGGGGAGAGACCCAAAGTTGCTTTTTCCTTGAGAAAATCCTCCTTTGAAGATCTAGGGACTTGATTAATTCATTTGTTGTTACCTGCCTACAAATGGCCGGCAGATGAGAACTGCTTCGAACACAGGCAGCTTGCGGAAGCGATGCAGCGTTAGTAGGTGCTTCAGAACGGTAAGTGTGTCCTGGGGGGGTCTGTGCTGGTCTTGAAGTGCAACTGCCTTTGAGAGGCTTGTTTAGTATATCTGAGTCTATAATACCCCTGGCAGAGATGATGGGCCCTGGGTACCATTATTTTATATATGTGCATACAAGGAGGTATGTGCTGCGGAGCTACGATGAGGCTGCCAGCTTGCTTTCTGTGGCTGTGTGTGCCCTCTGTCCATAGCTCACCACTGTGTGCTCTCTGAAGCTGGGGGGAAGTAAGGCTGGCTCTTGTGACGTGGACTAATATTTGAGCCTTTTGTTAAACCGATGGCGTGTTGTCGGGGTAATGTCTGTGAAGTTAAAGCTTTTCTCAGAACAAGCAGTGATGCTTTGATTTAAGTACAAGGAGGATGTTGTAAATCCTGGGGTACTGGAGGTTCAAGGAAAGGCTGACATCATTTAGATCTGCCTTTTAAGCAGGTTGACCATAATCTGCAGACATTTATTGGTCCAGATGAGATTGCAAGTGGCTGATGTCTGACCTCCATTTCTTTTGCACTTTGAAGAATTAAGACAGATGTTGATACATACTGTTGTTATTGACTAGAAAAATCAGCTTGAATCCTTTGCTCTAGGATATAAAATTTAATTTTTCTTCTGTTATCAAGATCTACTTAACTCCTGCAGTATTACCATGGCTGGTCATTGTTGTGTGTGAAGTTATGGCCAATGGGTTGCTATTCCAAAAGTCTGAAGCTTGCGTGAAACTCGTACGCAGCTTTCCAACTGCTGGTACGTGAGCTGATTTATGGGTTGGTGGTGGGGGTGTTGGTGCTTAGGTTTTGACTAGAAAATCGCTGCAAAACACCACCCGTACTGATGTGAGGGAGCTCTTCCTTGCCCAAGGAAATAAATAAAATAAATAAAATCAGGGTTAGGGTCTTTTCCCCCTTCGCTGGTCGTTCATAGTCTTCCTCACACTGTTTGCTAGTTGAACTCTGGGCTTCCTTTGCCCACATGGGGCTGTGGGGTTAGCCCATCCTTCAGCCCTGGAAGGCTCCAAGGAGATCACTGTAATTTAGTTTTCAGGTGCTTATCTTGACACTTTGAGTCCCTGTTATCAGGGTGCTCTGGCTTAGCGAACCATTTCAAGGCCTGTCTCATCTTTGCCAGGCAAGAAGTTGCAGGTCTCAAAACATCTCATGATCAACTCAACCCAACAAAAGACTAAACTATGCAAGTGAGGCTAAGAAAAGAATACAGGTATGGCTAATAAGATTTAAAATTTCTGTGTATCAATCAGGAAGCGACCAAGGAGATCAATCCTTCCAATGTTAGCAGCAGGCTGATTGGTTAATATGATTTACCTTGAATAGTCCCTTCTCTGTGATCACTTGATTACTCAAACTAGTGATGGTTGTGACTACAGAACTTTCCCGTCTCTGCTGGGGGAGACATGTGGAATGCTTCCCTGTGTTTCACATACTGAGCTGAGAATTTTTATTGCAACTCTGTAATATGTTGCTAAATTATTTTTTTTGGCTGCTGCTTCTTCATAAATATCCTTCCTCTCATTTTCAGAATGAGGGATGGGAGTTTGATGAAGCAGGAACTGGTGTTTTGAAGCTATAGGATCTTCTTTCTCTTTATTCCACTTAATTTATATTTGTATTGGTATTTATCCATCACTGCCAACTAACGGGGCATGTGGAGTGATGAGGAATGCAGTCAAAAGTCCAGGAGAGTGAAAATACTAGTGATGTTTTGCCTGCTCTGTGTGATGCCTGATACCTTTTTGAAGGAGGTTCTGGTTTGGGTGTGATGGGGGGGTGGTGGGGTGGTGTATAAGTTGTTCATCAGACCCCTCACTTTATAAAGTTAGTCTGGCCCTTTACGTATCAGCAGGGATGCTGAACAATGTGTGCCCGGTCCAGCAGCTGGCTTATCTAAAGCATATCGCTTATCTAAAGCATATCACATACTGGGTTGTCTGGAGTTCTCCAGTAGTCAGTGTTTTTTGGTGGATGTTTTGGTGGTGGGGTTTTTTTTTGTTGTTGTTGGTTGGGGTTTTTGGGGAGTTTTGTGGTTTTTTTTGGTTGGTTACTTTTGCTTTCATTCACGATAATGTTGTAGTCTGTTAAGATTGGGTCCTGTAAAACTCTGGTTGGAATGGGAGATCATTTATGCCTGGAAAGCAATCAATCTACTTGGAAATAGCAGGATTAGGTAGGTAACACCATCTTAGCAGGGGTCTGAGAAAGCTGTACCCTGAGGAGGGGCAGGGAAACCACTGCTTGGGAGTTGCCAGCCAGGATTAAGAGAGCAGAATTGAAGACTTTCCCAGAGGCCTGGGCAGAACTTGTAAAAAATCTCTTCTAGAGGGAAAAGGGGGTCGGAGGAAAAGTTGATGTATAAACATCTCAATTCTTCATGGAAGTGTTCTGTATAGTACATGATCTAGGAGCCAGACTCTGGATGGGGTAGGGTCCAAGTTCTTGTAGCTGTTGCCTGCCTCTTGCTGTGTCCCTACAGAGTGGAAGTGATGTATCCCGAGACCTGCAATCTGTTAGGAAGTTCTGCGTCCTTCAGTGAAAATATATACACACACACTGTTCATGTTATGTTTTTCTAACCCATGTTTTGTCTCCACTAATGAACGGCGTGGTAGCAACCTGTCCTTTTGCCTCTTTGTGTCAGCTCAAGAAGCTGAAGGAGAAGCCACTGCAAAGAATTTCTTCATCAAATATTTTTACAGAGTCTCAGCAGAACAGCATTAAGAAACAGAAACAGTGCAGAATAGTAAATGTAATATACCCACTGTAATGGAGCAATAATGTTGTTTGACACTCGCAACTTAAATGGAATTATTTTTTCTAATCTCATGACTTGAAAATTTCTGTCCTTGAAAACATTCAAGACTCGAAGACCCTGAGCAACCTGGCTTGACTATCAGAGGTCCCTTCCTAGTTAATTTCTTCTATGATTTTAATAAGAGTGTTCCCTACCCCAGTACCTTTCTCTGTGTGGGGTGTGATATATGTTACACTAGTTTAGCAGGGTTTTTCTAATTCAAGTTTGAGGTCATTTACACTGAAATAATCTTTGAAAAGATTGATAAATACTGTACCACACAGTATAAACTTACTCGCTGTTACTCTTCGTATTTATCCGTGGCTGCCGTAAATCCCTTTAGCTATGTGGATAGTTAGCTGCAATACTTTTATTTAATCTTTGATATACTCATAT
>JAAGNO010018650.1:0-11918 GCA_033439905.1 Ceryle rudis
TATTAGTAAAACGTATGTTTTTCTTTTGATCAGGAAGATGTTTCCAGAAGCTCCTGTTTTCCCTCTTTTTTTTTTTTCTCTTCCTCTTCCCTCTTTTTTTTTCTTCTTCCTCTTCCCTCTTTTTTTTTCTCTTCCTCTTCCCTCTTTTTTTTTTTTCTTTCTCTTCCCTCTTTTTTTTTTTCTTTTTCTCTTTCCTTTTTTTTTTTTTTTTTTCCCCCCACAATGACTAGTGCTTGTATATTGAAAGGGTTAGGGCAGGAAAGTCCTTCCTCCTCTGTGCCAGAATATCTGTAGCAGCATTGCAGGAAAGAGGGAATTACTGTTTTGAATTTCCTGCAGTCTAGATGACATTATTGACATGTAGTTATGATGGTAGAATGGTTTGGTTTGGAAGAGACCTTTAAAGATCATTTAGTCCAACCTACCCTGCCATAAGCAGGGACATCTTCTGATGGGGTATTCACAGCTTCTCTGGGCAACCTGTTCCAGTGTCTCACTATCCTTAGTAATGAATTATAGCTTTGTAGTAGTAAGAAATTGATGTAGTCGTTGAGAATAACCTACCCTGAATTCTCATGCAAAATGTGAGATCACACTTCCTGAAAGAAGCAAATAGAAGATGGACTTGGAGATCTAGGTGCACCCATACAGTGCTTAGCTGACACAGTTTTCCACAGCTAAGTGTGGCAATGTGGTAGTCTGCTAGTGACTTGGAAGGTTAATCCTGGTTCTTCTCAAGTAGTACATGTACATGTTTACCTCTTCATTTGTCTTGATAAAGTATTGTAGTACATGAATTAAATGCATGAACATTTCCAAGAGAAGCTACATAGCTGGTGCACAGCCCTTTCACTTTTATTAGCTCTTTGAATGGGACAGGGGCACCCAAACCTACTGATGATGTATGATCTTTGTTCTGCCTGTAGGATGAGCATAGGTTGGTTGATGTTTGTCTGTGCTCACTCATGAGTCACTCCCTTCCAGCACTTCCTTGATAAGCTTCAAACACTGCATTCCTGACCTTTTCTTTAGGATGTGCTCTGACTGCAAGGACTTGGAATGAAATACGACCCTATGTTCTTGAAGTAGCAGATGGAAAACTTCTTGTTGCAAAGGTTCTTTTGTTGCTAGTTCATCCATGATCTTGAGTTCCTCTTCAGATATGGTTAGGTGTACTTTACCTGCAAAGCTCTCCTGTCACCCTTGCTAACCACTCTTAGCTGCTCATGTTTTTGGCAAACCTGAAGGAAAGAAGTACTGCTAGGAGGAGTGATGGGGTGGAACTTCTCTTTGATATAAAGGGGCAGTAGAGCTGCCCGCATGCGAAAAGGCTGATATTCTTGCTTTTATAGTGAATGGATTGTTCTAATCAGCTGGAGTGAGACCTTAATATTTTCTCCCAGAAGCTATACTTTTGAGTCTGCTAGAAGTTGCTTTATTATGGGAGATATACTGGCATTGAGGCTCTTGAAAGCCTATTTGTGTGGGTTGGTTTTTTTAAAGGCATTTTAAGTAGGTAGTTCATTGGTAAGTGGAATTATTTTAGCCCTTTAGGTTACAGTATTGTTGTAAAGGACTGTAAATATCTACTGTGTATCTGAGTTCTTAAGATGTAACACTTTGAAGCAGTTTGCTGGGTGGACTGAAGGTACAGCTGTTCCCACTGCCACTCCAGCCACAATACTATTGATAGAACCATAAACATTTTATATTCAGTTTGGATGATGAAACCCTACCTGGTTACTTTGCCATTAGATATTGAAGAGCTCTAACCAGCAGATGCTCAAGGTTGAAAAGAATTTGAAAATCTTCTTCCACAACTCCTGCCTTCCTCTTTATTTGCTCTTGGAGTGGTGAAATGTTAAACAATTACAAGCTTACTTGAATCTGGGAATAGAGAAATTGGAGATTTGCCAGAAGCATCTCTTAATAAGGTGGATTTCCTGATAGCAGTCTAAATCAGTTGTTCCCTTCCATGCTGCCCAGTGCCTTAAAATAATGGATATCTTGGGGCCAACTGGCCCAGTACTGAGCCCAGATTGATTTAATCGGGCTTATGTCTGGGTATGGATGTGAAGAAACACGTCTCCATGGCTTGGAGGCAGGGGAGGAGAAGAGCCAGCTCTGTATTTGACACAGGAAGACTTGCTGGACTGCAGTAGGAAGGATGAGGTGAGCACTATGTGATCTTATGACACCTGGTGCCAGTAACAGAAACTGTAGTGGTTTTGGTTGATCAGTGTTGGATGGTAAGCACTAGGGGTAGCCTGAGAATGCCTTGCTCACCCACCCACTACAGGCTCAGTGCCCAGACAGCTTGTTCTTCATCCCTGGGTTGTTCACTTGTCATTTCCTTTTGTTCCTGCAGAACAAAACCAGGCTGAGTGTTGTTGCCACACACACTGTGTCCTTTCTTCTTACTGGGGTGGAATGCTAGTTTTAAAAATACTTATTAACCATGTATGTAGCTACACAAAGTAGGCACTGTAATTCTGAGACCTGAAGCTGGTGGCTCATGAAGATAACTTGTAACTAAGTGGTTAGCATGTGTGGCTCTGTGTAAGACACATTTTGTAGCTCTTGCCTAAAGGGTGCAGTGTTGCAATCAAGTTACTGTTGTCGCTTTTCATTTATATAATTTTGGTGCATTGCATTGCACATTTTTGTTTAAAGGCTTATAGTCTATTTTCTATACAAGGCTTAAATTTGGAGGACTTGTCATCAGTTCTGGCATGTTAATGGTTCAAGTGTAGTGCCCAATCAACAGTTTATTCATTTTTTAATTAAGATTATATATGACAGTTTTTGTAATTGCCAATCATCACTTCTGCAACTTTTTTAAGTGAAATCTGATTAGCTTGGTTGTACAATTTCTGAGGTTATTGCTCCTTCTGTAAGCACTTGGAAAGAGGGACATCCCACTTCAGCTAAATGTGTTGTAACTGTCCTAGTGGCTATGACAAATTGCATCAAAGCAATTATGGGGGGAGGGAATCTAAACATAGACTTGATGCAAAGGTCTGGTTTTATGTGATGAAATGTGGCTTGGTTTGAAATTTCGCTTGTCAGCAGCACTGTGCAGCAAGCTAAAGCTTGATGTTTTGATGCATAGTCTGTTTCTGAGGGCTCGGGAGTTAAACTACATTCAGGTATGGGTAAAGGTTTCTATTTTGTATTTTATATTACATGTCATCTTGCTTCTGGAGAGTTCAGCCAGCTCTTCCATGCAGGAGTTTCTTGATTCAACCACTAATTCTGTTTTGGTTTGTTTTTTGGTTTGTTCTTCCCACCCTTTTTTATTGGTTCTTTCTTTGTTTGTTTTCTTTATACTGGTATCCCAAAATAGCAAGGCATATGTAAACAGCCAACAAAATTTATGAGTACTGAAAAATAGGGTTTCTTGGGGACAGGAGGGAAGTATTGAATAGTGCAAAAATCTTGGTTGTGTACCATCCCCCATCAGTGGGATGAAAGGTGGCATTTGTGTGTGACAGTTCTTATACCACCACTCAAACAGTAATCTTAAAACTTTTGCTGACCTGCTGGTGAGAATACAGAGGAAGTAAGGTGCTAAATGTGTTAACCTCTCCTCCTTCTCTAATAATTCTGAATATAATCTCCATTATTTATTGAAAGGAAAATGAATATATATACCTTTTGAGTATGAGCAGTGTTGTGCAGCTGCAGCAAACTAACAGGCATAGGTACGTATGATGAGTTAGTGAGAGGTCTACATTCTTGAGTTATTAGTTGAGCATGGGAGGAAGTCGCCTGGCTTTCAAAAGAAACTGCCAGCAGAACACTGCTTGATATTTGCCTCTGACATATTCCCAATGATATGAATAGCTTTCTTCTGTTGCAGCACATGTGCAGGATGAGAATGTGAATCTACTACAGCACTTAGTGAAAACAACATATGTTTAGTTTTATGAAGACTTAGACAGATGGTGACCCATAGGATAATTATATAACAGCCAAAATTCTCTTAACAAATCTTTTTATAATATCTGTGATAATTACTCATAAGTAGCCAGTCATCTAAGTCTTTTTCTATTTCATAAATAATACAGGGATTTAGTTTCCTCACATAAACTCTTGGGTGCACTTATTCTTTAGTCTGTATTATTTTTTTAACTTGCCTTGTCATCTCTAGTCTTCCTTTGCTCTTGACAAAGGGCCTGAGTGATGTGTGCTTCTGTCCATTCAAGTAAAATAAAGCTGAAAATGTCATCTCTCCTTTACATCTACCTCTCCCAGGGTTATTTTCTTTGCCTTCACGGACTCCCTGTGTTTTACTCCTCCCAGTCTCTGTCCAAAGGGTTTAGTGTTCCCCAAGAAACTTGCTACTGCATGCTGCCCTGTAGTCTGACTTGGAGGAATGTAGTACAGAATCAAGATCTGTTTTTCTGGGAACTCTTGGCTTTCATCCAAGATTTTATCACCATTTCTTCATCTGTTATCTTGGCTGTTTCTTGCATGACTCTTGGGTGGACTGGGAAGTTGTGCAGATTACTGGAAGAGAGCCTTTTAGGACTGGGAATGAGCTGGACAGCTAATAAGACCTTAGTGTGAGCAGCCTTTGAACCATCAGTGTCCCTGATTGATCTGACATCAAGATGAACTGACTGCGAGCGAGGAAAGTTGCCTTTTGTTGAGGATTTTCAGGAATGGATTTAACAAACAATGCCCTTTCATCCTCTCTCTAAGTCAAAGCATTTCAGTATCCACTAGCTCATGACCCATCTCCTTTCTGTGTCCAAAGGGCAATTTGGCAGCTCCATGCAAGCAGCAGGTTGCTCCTTGACTGACATAATCTTAGGGGGAAGGGATAGATAAAAGCTTTTTTTCTAGCTTGTTGCTTGTTACTTGTATCATGTTCATGCTGATTTTTGCTTTTTCTAGTGAGGGTAACCCACAGAGCAGGGATTCAAATAGATAATGTTAAATAGGCTGGCAAAGATGTTAAAGTGGGGAGGGACAGAATTCTGCAAACAAAATATTTTAAGTGATGCTAACCAAAAATAGAAGCACTAAATATTGAGCACCAGCCAATGTGTCTGCAAAATGTACTTCTTATTTAAAGGCCTCTTTGTGTGAAGCTGTATCCCTGCTTTCCCCAAAGGAAGCATTGATAGCTTCCTTGCTAGCCATGGACCTATACCAACCAAAACAGATTAGGGTTTGAAGAAGTAATTATAGGAAATAGAGCAGCAAAAGTACTTCAGTAAATGCCTCTACAGTTTCTCAGCTGGAGAAGTACTAATATTGCTTTCCTTTGGGACACCACACTTTATTCTCAGTAGTCAATGAGTCAGTCTGGCTCGTGACAATTTTAGTTGAGTAAGTTACAAAAAAGTTCCTCATAGCAAGAGCAGATCAGGACTGAAGAGTAGTAGAGGGAGCTTGCGTTAGCTAGGTCATAACTCTTTGAAAGTGAGCATGTTTCACGTGACCCTGTGCGCAGAGGAACTTTCTTTCAGGCTGTTTTACAACAGTGTGAGCCCTAAGCAAATCCTCTTGAGCAGTCATCTGGAAGCTGATCAAAGGCTTCTACTTACTGGGACTGTATCTGTCCAGGCAAGGATCCTGGAAGCTGTGCACCCACCTGTGAAAGCACAGATGGGAAAGTATTCTAGTATTCTAGGGTTTTGGGGTGGGGGAGGGAAGAGGCATTTTGGTAACCTTTTTAGGTTGCCAAATTAAAACATTTCAATGATAATAAATTAAGGAACATTTCCCTTTCTAAGATGAACCAACTTACTGATAATCTGTTAATTAAGAAATGCCAGTTGCTTAAAGTTTTTATCAAGAAAGTATCTAATTTTTACTTTTTATTTCTTTTTAGGGAAAAAACATTCTCTAAATTGGCTGTTGTAGTACAATATGGAATTGTTTGGCTGGTAATGCGGCTAATTTCCTCACTCTGTTTTGCAGAAGAGATTTAGATCAGATTCAGCTCCTGGCTCAGGCAAATTGAGATATTAAACACAACAGGGTCTTTATCAAACTAAGCAAGTTTCCAAGCAACTAGACTCTTTGATTACTCTGTGGTGATAACTTTCATGATTATCCATCAAAGAAATCTGTTGATTTCTTGATTTGGATGCAAAACCTTTTGGTAGGTTGCTAGGACCCTTGCAGGATAGCAAAATCTCCTATTTTCCAGGTCTAATTTTTTTTTTCCTTTAAGGTTCTAAAATATTCATTCACATTATCCACTGAATTTTTATCTCATTTCTGAACAGTCCTGAATGTTAATTGTAGAATCCTTCTGAATCAGGAATGTCAGCTAGTCACGAGATAGTAGCAGGGTGCTGTCTTTGCGTAAGACAGCATAGCTCCTTTTAATGCAGTTGACCAGTGGATTACCCTTGTAGCCTTTCAAATGCTATCTGGCATAGAGTTCCTTCGTGCTTCAGGGCTCCAGGCCATAAAATCGCAGTTTCTTGTGGGTCTCAGCTTCTCTGTCCATCAACTCTCTCTCTTCTCTCCCAGTGCTCAGTATGGTTTGTTCTCTTGCTGGTTTTTGTTTGCATCTACTAAAAGCTATATGACTAGTGGATCTTTAATATATATGTAATCAAGGATTAAAACCATATTCTGTGGATTTTAATTTTATTGTTTGTTTGTATGTTGTGGGTTTTGTTGTTGTTTGTTTTTTTCCCTCCAATTTTTTGTCAGGACTGATGGAGTTTTACTGAACATCTGTTCAGTGGTATTCCGAGATGGTCAAAATCAGTATTTCTAATCCAGTGCTATGTATAACTGTATTCCCTTTATAATAGCGAGCTGCTACTGATATTTTTTTCCTATGTCCTACCTAATTTCAGGCCATTAAAGTGACTTCAGTGTTCTCAAGTCTTGTCCTTCTTTTATATGAAGATCTGGCTTGTGCTTGGACAAATGAGTATACAAATCTTGCATTAAAATCTTCTAGGTTTTTTTTTTTGATGTGCATCTTAAATGAAGTCCATTTAGGAATGAGATTTTTTGTTCTGTATTTGATCAGTTGGTCATTTGTAACTTGCTTAAGTACTGTTTGCATACAAATGAAGCTGCAAAGGCAGGTAGTTTATATTTGTGAAACAATACATAAATGCTTGTTGTCTTGTTTGGTTTTAGCAACAGCTGGAACACTTTTTGACTTTTCACCCTGAAGAATTCCCAGATTACTGTTGGATTGTTTTCCTGCTCAGTGTCTGTGTCACACATTGTAATTTGTATTATTTGCTCTGAGATATCTGTGGCTGGGAGTAGGACACCTCTAATCAGCAGAAATCATTGTTACTCTTCAGAGTCAGTTTACAGACCATGCTGCAAGACCTAGGAGGGCAGTAGGATCCCTAGGGATCCAGGAACCTCTTCCCAGAACATCCAGACATGAGCGCTCTACTGTTACAACTGTCATGTCAATTACATTTTAACACAAAATGGAAATTGCACATCTTCCCTTATTGTGTAACAGGCTACACGTGCTAATTACATGCTTATTAATTTAGTTATCGTACGTGTCCTATAAAGAACTTCGTGATGCTGAGGCAAGCATTCCTTATGCTGACAATTGTTTGCCCTTCTCAAGATGTGCTATACAAGTTCAAGAGAAGATTGATCTTAGAATGAGATTGCTTTCTTATCTGTTAATAAAAACATCAGCTCCCCAGTAAGATGGAGTGATAAAATACAGGAGATTTGACATTGCCAGTGCAAGCCTTGAAAAATACTAATGCTTCAAGATATGAGACTTGTCTTTTTTTAGTCATAATTTAAGCTGATATTGTGAGAATTCAGGACTGTTAATTTTAGTTTTCCTTTGCCTATGAAAACTAATGAGCCAAGCAAAACTGAGAATCCCAAGTAATGAATAATAAGTTAGCTAGAGCTAACAATAGCAAGTATCTAGAGCTTTGTGGAAAAGAATTTATTGAGGCCCATAAAACACCTTCAAGGGTTGATGAATTTCTCTTTTGAATATTTTAATTTTCTAGTACTGAGACTTAAAGAAGGGTAAGAAAGCTGGGGAAGCGTCTAGAGAACAAGTCTTATGAGGAGTGGCTGAGGGAACTGGGGTTGCTTAGCCTGGAGGAAAGGAGGCTCAGGGGAGACCTCATTCTCTACAGCTACCTGAAAGGAGCTTTCAACAAGGTGGGGTCAGTCTGTTGTACTATTGCTTGTTACTTGGGAGAAGAGGAAGCAGCCTCAAGTCGTGCCAGGGAAGGTTTAGATTAGACATTAGGAAAAAATTCTTCACTGAAAGGGTTGTCTCAAGCACTGGACCAGGCTGCCCAGGGAGGTGGTGGACTCCCCATCCCTAGAGGTATTTAAAAGGCATGTAGCTGAGGTGCTTAGGGACATGGTTTAGTGGTGGGATTGGCAGTGTTAGGTTATTGGTTGGACTCAATATTAAAGGTCTTTTCCAGCCAAAGCTATTCTATGTAATGTAACTGTAGCAGGCATCTGTCATGTTTGGGAGTTATCTTTGCTTTCACTGGTAATTTAAATGTGATTTTTGTAGTTAAACTTTACTAGTGGAAGTGAGGACTGCATGCAAAAGAACGGAACTAGAGGATAAAGTAATATATGTGCATATGTGCTGCTGAAACACTGAGACTATGTTCTGTAGACCCTTTTAGGGGAGTGCCTGAAGAGTTTACAAGGTTGATATTACAACGATGAATGTGACTGTTGCCAGCATTTTGCAATAGCATATTCTCTCGGATTTGCCCAGTTTGTGCAGCTTCTTTGTCTCATTTTAGCAGTAGGAGTCCGGTTTGGTTTTTTTTTTTTTTTTTCCCCCAATAAATCTTTGCTACTACAAGACAAACTGCACTATTATTTCTTCTATTCTAGATCATTGTATTGTGCAGAAGGTACAAGGTTCATGAGAAAAGGCTTATACGGGGCAAGTAGTTGGGTTGTGATTTACGCACCACAAAAATCTGTTTAACAATTTTAGGCCTTTAGTGCCCATGATTCTTAAGAGGATCTATTGTCTGTCACAGTTGGAGGACAGAGGCACTTACATAGTCAGAAAGATGCTAGTTTGGAGGGGTGAACTCGCTCTCTTTCCAATCTTGGGGGAAAATAAGTAGGATTGTCAGGTTTCTCAAAGTGATCATTTGCAAAAAAAATTTAAGTCCTTATAATAAGGAAAAACTACACAACCTTAATACTGAGTGTTGATATGTAAAGGATTATAATCCTTACTGTATACTGCTAAATTTGGGGTCTAATGTTAGTGTTCCGATTGCACTGCTTTGCCTTGCCTGCAAAACCTTTAAAACATTCCTGTTATTCTTGCCACATGAAAAAAAAAAAAAAAAAAGCTTTCAGCTCAAAAGCGAAGAATACGTATTCATTGAGGGCGTGGGAGGTGGGTTGAGAGATGGCAAAAAATTAAAATGACAGCTTGTAAGTTGGCCTGTAGTAGCTCCAGTTACAACTTACTTTTACAAGTTTTTTCCATTATTTGCATTTCTAGAGTTTTTAACCCCATCTTGTAACTTGTCACTTGAATCTCAGAAAGATGCAAAAAAAGATTTTTTGAAGCCAAGTCAACTAATTTTAATCTTGTTTTGATACTTGCGATCAGAAAACTGCTAATTGATTTGACTGAGGTCTTTAAAGAAAGGTTATTAGGAGGTCAGGAACAAATCATCCCATTGTGCAGGACTAAGAATTTCAGGGGAAGAGATGTTTACTTAAACCAGGAGCTTTAATGAACTCAAGTATAAAAAGAGAGCACAGAAGAAATAGAAGCAAGGACCGGAAAGATAAGGTGCATAAAAGCATCCTTTGGGCACTAGGGATCCTGTCAAGAAGGCCAAAGCATAGCTGCAGTACAAGCTAGCTAAGGCCACTGAGGTTAACTAGAAGGGCTGCTACAATTATACCAGCAGCAACAAAACAGTTCAGTGAAAATACAGGTCTGATGAACAGGGAGGTAATTTAGTAATGGATCATACAGGGAAGGCTGAAGTTTGGCCTCAGGAAAGCAATAGGACAAGGGACTCATCAGAGAAGCTGAAGTATTTTTCTGTCCTCCTATTAGAAAGCTTTACTTGGTACCTCATCTGAGTCCTCCTTGATTAGATATCAGTCTATTCCTGTTTGTATTATGAACACGGACTATAGATTGTTCCTTTTTCTTTATGCAGTGGTTAAAGGCTACTACCAGTGTGCTGTCCTTTGTGTTTGTAAATAAAGATCCTAAGCCTGTTCCTTCTTTTCAGGCCAGCAATCATTTCTTTGCTTTTTTAGACACCATGTCTTCGTAGAATTTAAGTGCCTAAAACTAGATGTGACACACAGCTAAGCCTTGCAGGGACTAAACATAGTGTAAGGATTGCTCTCTGTACTTTGCAAGCTGCATTTCTTAATTTTTAAACTCCTGTATGAAGCTTGTGGGTTTTGTGTAGTAGCTTTTTATTTTTGACTCGTTCAACACAATTTATCGCGTCTTTAAACCACTATTTTTTATCTTTGTTTCTTGTTTTTGTTAATTATACCCTCTCAGTTAAGGAAGCAGCGTGTGATTTGCCAGAGAGGCACATAGTTATTGTGTCTGAAATTGCAGCAGTGCTTTCCCGGACTGAGGAAAATTATGGGAAGTGGGGGGATCTTTCTGAGAAATGTTTAAGTGCTATATGTGTGTGTATATATATCTGGGACCTTGAAGTCTGGGTGGAATTTACTTGCGGTGAGAGTCTTAACAAGCATCAGCTATTTGAGTAATCCTGTATTGGATCCTTTTCTGTGAGTAGTTGCCACATGCTTGGTTCTCTGTACTGTACTTCTCTACTTGACTGTCAGCTTTTGAGTAGCTCCTTGTACATTGTCTCCACTGATGGATGATTTCATTCTGTCTAGATCTCTGTACAGTATTAAAACAATCCTGAAGTTTAATTCTAGCTGCTGTAGGAAGACTTAATAACTGCGCTGCTGTCGTTTTACCCTGTTTGCTAAGAAACGTATAGAATGATACTAGACACTGGACCTGAAAACTTATTTGTTATGTCCTTCCATTTTTTTTCAGTGAAGTATTAGTAATTACTCTCTTAATTAGCTTTTCCTCCTCAATTCCATTGTGGTTGTGTCAGATTCACTAAAACTACTTCCCCTAAGCTTCATTATAAGAATGTCTTAATTCAAATTCCTGCATAAGGCTCAAAACTAGATCTTTTGCTGGAGGTAATGAGGCCTACAACAGGTACAAAAGAACTTGTGGGTGGATCTTGCTGTGAGAATAGGATTTTTACTTTGCATATTGACATTAATCAAACCAATTTCAACTGCATGTTGCACAGCTGCGGCGTCTGTGTTCTCAGGGAAACTTTTTTTAATCAAAATGCAGTGGGTGTCTTGTAAGAACACAAAGTGCACAATGGAAGTGCAGTCTTGAGGCATGAAATAATAAGAATAGTCTTCCTAACATCTGTCAGGTTTTATTTTATAAAGAATACAAAGACAGCTGTCAGATTTTAATATTTTTTTCCTACTTCTGTTTGTCCTTCTCTGAAAGAAGGAAAAGTAATGACTAATCATTATTTGATTTGCTTCAGAGCCATTATTGATTTTGGAAATTTGATAAATATCTGAGTTAATGGTTATTCCTTGCTTCACTGGAAAAAGCAATGACTTGCCAGAGGTTTGCCTTGATACATAGCAAACCTGATAGAGTTGATCATCAGGAGCTTGTGTTTTGATTCTGGTCTACTCTGAAATACAGCAGTAGCTTAATCCCGACCCCACCACCCCCCGCCCCCCCTCTGGCTCCCCCCGGGCACCCCCAGCCCCTTAAACGCCCCCCCCCAGGGCCAGCACTGGGCTCCCAGTCCCAGAAGCGACCTCTCCCAGTCCCTCCCAGTCCCGTAACTGGGCTCCCAGTCCCAGAAGTGACCTCTCCCAGTCCCTCCCAGTCC